>JAQBSW010003387.1:0-84166 GCA_029291075.1 Eudiplozoon nipponicum | reverse complement strand
TATATTATAATATAATATATTATATTATATTATATTATATTATATTATATTATATTATATTATATTATATTATATTATATTATATTATATTATATTATATTATATTATATTATATTATATTATATTATATTATATTATATTATATTATATTATATTACATTATATTATATTATATCACATTATATTATATTATATTATATTATATTATATTACATTATATTATATTATATTGTATTATATCATATTATATTATATTATATTATATTATATTATATTACATTATATTTATATTATATTATATTATATTATATTATATTGTATTATATCATATTATATTATATTATATTATATTATGTTATATTATATTATACTATATTATATTATATTACTTTATATTATATTATACTATATTATATTATATTATATTATATTATATTATATTATATTATATTATATTATATTATATTATATTACTTATTATATTACATTACGTTATATTATATTATATTATATTATATTATATTATATTATATTATGTTATATTATATAAAATATCTATATTATATTATATTATATTATATTATATTATATTATATTATATTATATTATATTATATTATATTATATTATATTATATTATATTATATTATATTATATTATATTATATTATATTATATTATATTATATTATATTATATTATATTATATTATATTATATTATATTATATTATATTATATTATATTATATTATATTATATTATATTATATTATATTATATTATATTATATTATATTATATTATATTATATTATATTATATTATATTATATTATATTATATTATATTATATTATATTATATTATATTATATTATATTATATTATATTATATTATATTATATTATATTATATTATATTATATTATATTATATTATATTATATTATATTATATTATATTATATTATATTATATTATATTATATTATATTATATTATATTATATTATATTATATTATATTATATTATATTATATTATATTATATTATATTATATTATATTATATTATATTATATTATATTATTTTATATTATATTATAAAATAATATATTATATTGTATTGTACTATATTATATTATATTATATACAATTTGAACACTACGCTTAATGAAATTCATAGTACTGTTTACATGTGCATGAAAAAACGATTTTTTTCTACAATAAAAGAATTTCATTCTCATATTCTTGAAATTTATCTACAATTGGAAATTTATATATATATATATATATATATATATATATATATATATATATATATATATATATGTATTTTTTTTCTTTCAAAGGCCAAAAATCCATTTTTTTGCTTAAAATGCATCATTTAAATTTGCTTTTGTATAGCAAATAAATAATAAATTTGTGTTGTTTAATGCCTAAACAGTTTATTTATATGCGTTACAAGTCCCCTATGTTTAAATCCTTTAAGAAGTGTACTAATAATTATATGAGCTTCTTGAATGCAATAAGAATCTTCTGTAAATACGACTGTGTGTAATCATTTACCTTTATAAATCCATGATACGTATGGGAACAAACTAAATTTTTCGCAATAAATCATAGCGAAGACAAGGTAGGCATATTAGAGTGATATACACGGCAGAAGATTTAAATAAATCAATGCTAAAATTATTCCAACAAGTCGTAATAAAGCGAAAAATAAAAACCTATTTTTTAAATAAAAACATAAACTTTATGAATAATGACATGTAAAGCTGAGGAAAATACTTTATGAAGATCTTATCACTATTAAGATGGGGAATACTATACGGTTGCTCTCTAAATCTTGGAAAATATATGCAAACAAATAACATACTATAAACACACATGGAAAAGCAAATAAAATAAACTCACACATAAACACTAACTGTTATCAACTCAAAAAGTTTGTTGTTGAATTATTGGAAGCCAGATAAAGAATAACACAGAATGATAAAATTACAAAATCAAATTATGACGCATATGACCAAACGCTCTCGTCGATCATATTTTGGTTTAAAATGGTCTAAGATTTCAAGTTCAGGTTTAATTAAATGCTTATGGTATTTCATTTTAATTATATGTGTGTTTAATTATAATAAGAGCTTTGTTTTGTTTATATAAACTAATAAGTGAACTTCTGTATACAATATTATACCGACAGCGCGAGACTTTGGGTATTTTTTAACATTCCATAAACAAGATTAGTTTAACTTTAGCTGCAAATATTTCTAAAATGAAACTTAATCGTAGCCAGCTCTAAATGCTTAATCTCGATTTAAACCGGCTATTCAGATTGGAAATCACTAATAAATAAGATTATTAACGAGGTCGTTAAAATAGACGTTCTTTACTACTTGTCTATGAATGATGTGATGACGGTCGGCTGAAAAAGTTATTCCAAAACGAGTACTATCCAGAGTGAATAATTCCCTTTTCCTTATAATGCTTATTCTTTCGTTAGTTAATTTGCTTGGCTGACTTTATTTATTTTATTTCATAATCTAAATTGAGATTTTCAATTTTCAGTTAATATAGTATGATTTTAGATTGTAGCGGTAGTAAGA
The DNA here is from genome assembly GCA_029291075.1 of Eudiplozoon nipponicum. Lineage (NCBI taxonomy): Eukaryota > Metazoa > Platyhelminthes > Monogenea > Mazocraeidea > Diplozoidae > Eudiplozoon > Eudiplozoon nipponicum. The sequence goes on along the minus strand of JAQBSW010003387.1, from coordinate 81,573 downwards.
ATTTCCCTCCTCACCAACCACAGAGATCATCCATGACTCACATTGTTACAGGAACAATTATTCTGATGTGTATGCAATTAAAATGCGCATATTTTGTGAAATTGCCAGTAATTGTTTATTGATTAGTCAGTTATAAGTAAAGTTAAAACCGTCTAAACGACAATTATCAGTGGCGTTACTACTTGTCTATATTTTATGTAATGAGAGGTCGGTTGAAAATAAATTCAGAAACGTGTTGCAAAATATTCAATATCCAAACGTAGGCATGAATTTCTAAAACATAAGTAAGACAAAAGAAAGCCTGTGTAACTGTGCAACATCCTGTCGTGCAAAAACACTTTTTAACAGTTCTGTCGAAAATATTTAAATAACGTTAAGACATACAATACGTATTGCATGACTGGTTAGGAGGACAACAAATCGCCTCATAAACAAGATAAATTTTCAGAAATGAAAATGTTAAGCCTAAACAAATATGGACTTTTTTTAATTCCAAACTTTGTGCTGGCCCTATTATTTATTTGCATGTTTTATTACTGAAGTGTCTGAGCAATAATTAATTTAAGTCAAAATTAAGAGATAAAAAAGCGAATATCTAGAGAAAAATTGGTAGCAGAATTATCCAAAGCAACAATTATGTCTAGAAACATTCTTAATTCAGTCAACATATTAAACAGTACGACGGGGACTGGGGTAAAAGGTACGTGCCAAAGCTCAACACTGGGATAATAATTGTGCCCACAGCAGCTATCTAATTATACAAAAGCTGTTTTTCACATTTCCCACATTCTTATTCCGCATAAATTTTAAATTTTCTTTTTTTAAAAGTAACTGACTAAATATTTAGGCTATTCTTTAGCATTACTTTAACAAATATACTTGCTTTCAATGTTATTTTTTCTTACCTTCGAAAATGAGAAATTGCACTTTAAAAAGATTTCAATATATTTAGGCAGACAAAATTACTCTCTGTGCCATATCCGGGATGGTCATGTGTGATGTATTTAATAATAATTTCAATGAAACATTTTCAGTAAATAGAAATACTTTTTCTAGTTAATTGGCAATTTTCTTGAAATTTTAGTTTCATTAGTTGAACTGGTTTTTAAAACATTCTGTCGATTTTTAGCAGCAATTGCAGAATAGTCCGCATTTACTCTTCTATGACATAATACAATATATGAAAGTTATGTTCTAAATTTTAGATAGCGTAATACGTATTCCTTTAACTGCTGGTGCACAAATCAGAATTACCTATATTATTAATCAGTTCAAATTCCTAGTTAAATTAATTTTTTGTCATCTCCACGCAGCCTATTGGTGGCTATCTTATATCTTATATTGAGTGTTCCAAATTGACGGCAACTGCTTTCAATAAAGTTTCATTAATGTTATCGCTATTTTAAATTTATTTTCTGTTTAGTTTTCTACGTCAGGCTTTGCAGATCGCAATTTAAAACGTTGAAATGTAATAACCAAAAAATATATTAAGGCATTACATTGTCAACTTCGGTTATCTCGACATTATTCATGCAATAAGTAAAGAAGCATAATTTATACGTTTTCGATTTCCTTAATCAAACATCAGATATTTCTAGACTAGCTGCACTTCATTGGTGGTCATTGTCTGATGTAAGTTCAACTGGCCAGTTACTAATAAAATTTTAGATTTAGCCCAGCTGAAAAGAAGAAAAAGAACTTAAAATAGCCGAACTCAATATCCACAAATATCTTATTCCAAGACAGAAGGATCTACGAGTGTGTTAAAACAAAACAGCTGCAAATTGTGGATCCACAGTTAAATAGAAAAATAATATTTGTTCATAAACTGACCAAAATCTGATGCACTATGTGTTTGTGTGTGTGTCACTTCGTATGTATTTTGCCATTCAATTTGTTTCTGCATGATCCATGTATATAATTTAACCGAATCATTTTGGTGTATTTATATTTGAATCGGATATTTAATTTTATTTGAAATCTAGCGAAGAAAAAGATTTTAGAAATGTTGCGCATAAAATTGAATGTTTTTAAATAATTAGCCATGAATTTAAAAAAAACCATTTCGCATTTTACACAATTTACCCAACGAATCTAGAAACTTCTTGCGTAATTGGATAATCTTCACTTGTTACTGAATCGAGAATAAACAGTAGTCCATTTTGGCAGCAAAATCAAATGCGAATAGTGAATCTGCCTCTAATAATACACAACAATATACCATCATAATACATTGAGGCATTGCTACTGCATTACTATTGATGTATAATCTTTTATGGACAGTCAATAAACACTTAACCTCTCATTCCTATGGAAGGATCAGTTATATGCCACGTAGATTAACATTTAAATTTACAGCATTACAAACTGTACAAATATTATTAATTGTACAAAAAGTGAAATCTTACTGAATTGATATGAATTGAAATTGATGTTCAATTCATTGATGCGAAATATTTCGTGAAAGCAAGAGATTTAAAATTGCGCAATATTTTTTGTTTAAAATATGTCATTAAATAGTTGGTTCAAATTTAGTGAAGAATACCATATGTGCACTAAATCGTAGCATTAAAACAACATTGAAAATGGAATTGGATAAACCCTATTCAATGAAACAACTGAAATACGGAAAATTATCTAAAACCTTTCAGCTCTACCTTGATATAGAAGCATCAAAAAATATTATTCCCATGATAATTATGAACTGTTTTTGTAATGTATGAAGGCTAAAGACAAAGGTTATTAAAAAATGAAAAATTGCGAAACTGGATTTATTAAAATTACCTGATCTGTGTTTTCACTAACACAGACTGAATTCCAGTTGCTTTTCTTCTTGAGTATATTTCGACGGCCACTGGCGCCCGCCATCTTCAGTTCATCCATGATCAACGGGACCAAAAAGCAGAAAACAGCAACTGGTATGCAGTCTGTCTTAGTCAAATCACAAATCAGGTAATTATCCAAGATGGTTTGGACTTTTAATATTCGCTTACTCTGTGAAATGTTTTTCTTGTACACGTTTGGTTTGTCGTATTATTCATGAGCAACCTACAATTTGTCAATGCTAATAGCAATGTGATTTTCCTGGAATATCTTTTATTTCACTAATTAATTATGCTAAATGTAATGGCGGGCAAACTAGGAATGTATGGTGCAAAATTCAGTGCTGGCATATTTTTTACGGTGAATTATATATCTGCAGAAAAAAATCATTTGATAAACAAAACTTTGCAATAGATGAATAATCTTTAATGCTTACTGATTGCAAAATACGTAGACTTCATCTATGAAATATATCTTCGTGAGAAGAATAAGCGTATCTTCACGAAAAAAAATCGACAGGATGATATTTAACACTGTTTACCTCACTGAATCACGTTTATTTTATAATAAATATTTCACAAATCTTTTAAATATAAATTTTCCATTCTTATTATTTGAATGTCTTTAAATTTTTTAGTTCTGCAAAGTTTCTGATTTCTTTTTTTTTGCACGATTCCGTCTATTTTGATAGAGCTACAAATAGTACGATGCATTCAAAAAGGTATCCCGTCGGTTTACCTAGCAATATTGGTTTGAATGTCTCAACTTTGTTATTACCTATAATCGTAATCACTATTTTAGCAAAGCGCTGATATCTTTACATATTTAATTCTTTTGTTTTATAAATAATGAACATCATTTTGAGTTTGAAAACATCTCACATTTCAAAATTCATTAATCTTCAACGAAACAATATTTTTATTAAATGGGACTATGCATAGATCAGAATACTAAAATTCATTGGTTTGGAGTGAGAACTTATTTTTATAATTTTTGCGGGTCATCTTAGTCACAAGATACTTTCTTGACAAACACTGGATTCTTTGTAGTTCCTCTTTTGAACGGTAAATTTCTGCAATCCATTTTTAAGTACCTACATTCTTCCACAACTCATCATAACGAATAGTAAAACACCAATAAAGCAAGTAGAAAAGTTCATATTTTAAACTTTATTTCTGTGAAACATAAATTGGTATTAGTAGATAAACCGGTCATAAGTATAAATGAAGTTGTTAATTTGAGATTTGGGACTTGGTTCATTAGTTTGTCTCCACATAATTAAACAAACATTGGTTGCGCGAGCCTCGTTATCAATTACAATAATCCAAGTTGCAATCTTGATATTAACACCTGTCCCATTATGTACAAATAATAGGTTAGTATAAACTAAGTATTGTGTAAAAAATATTCATCCTGTACAGCAGTTTCGTCCTAATTGGGAACTCATCATGTATTGGCCAGAAATGGCCGCGGACAGGCCTCGAACATGGGCACGTCTGCTTCGGTATCAGGTGCTCTAAACACTGAGCCAATCTGACAAACACACTTCACACAATTTTCAGTTATATACTAACTAAAGTTTCTTTGTTAGCCTTTCCTTTATGTAGAAACGGTACGTGATGAATTCCCATATACTATACAATATTTAATTTATACTGAAAAAATGTTTTTGCATAATGGACCAGCTGTTTATATCAAAATCGCATCCTTGATTAAAGTGAATACTTTGATTATGTTTGATATCTTGACCTTTTAAGTGATGGAAGTTTGCAAAAATATCTACTGAAAATTTCTCATTAATTTGGTGAGCTCGGAATCAAAATGTATTAATCATAACATTGCTGGGTTTATATTTTAATAGGCAGTATCGCCAAAATTTATTTCTGCCAAATCTTATAACCTGTTATAGTTATCGATTTTTCTAAGACAAATGTTTGCTTTTTAATGTTATACACGTCATTCAAATATGAAAAATTCCTTGCTGGAATAATTGTATAATACTCCATATATCTTTCTCAACAACATTAATAACTCACTGTATGTATGAAAAGATCATTTTTGTTTATCTTCATCCGAGAATATTCTGTTTTTTATTTGTTCCGTTTTCACATCTTGGGCTCTGCGTTTGCACCTCAAAAGTGCTCCAGAATATGCATAGCTTATATTGGAATGTTACATAATTGTTTTACATCTATACTGCTCACGTTGTCCATTATGTCAAAAGTGTGACAGATATAAACAGACTAAATAATCTAATTTCAATATCTCATTAATTTTTAATTTTTTTTGTTTTAAGCATATATAAAATGTTTATTTTAACTAAGTACATTTTTAAATTGCACCTCAACAATTACGTTGGGAGTACCTTATTTTCTTTCTCGCATCTTCCGAACAAACTAATGCATCCGAATTGATGATAATATTTGTACAACGTGCTTATCGTCCCATGCTAGTTATTTATGTTAACATATATTTTGTTTGTTACTTTTGTGCATTTTTATTTTTTATTCCATAATCATTAAGGTGACTGCGACCGGTGTGGTCAAAATGCAGTTTGTATTAGTGGAGAATGCCGCTGCCCACCGGGTTACACAGGTGATCCTAAGTATAGATGCGATCTTCCGACACAGCCGAGTAGGTTCTTCTTTTAATATAAGATTAAAAAAATAGTATATACCAGCCCAATGTATAACTTTGACAACTTTGCCTATTACACTAGTCCAATTATTAATAATACTCTCTTCGAATATTTTTTTTCTGAATTCCTAAGTGAACTCATGCGTCATTGTCACCTCGTAGAGATAATTGGATAGTGGGTTATAAAATATATTTAAAAAATTATGAGGTAACACAAACAGTCACATTCGCTATAATAGGACACGCATCTAAAAATCTCAGTAGAGTGCATTTCAAAAAACTAAACTTTTCAATGAAGCAAAATACAAGATGACTTATACCTAAAATTTTATTTGTTGGTGATATTTCGCCGATGAAAAAACAGAAAGGCACCTTTCTTGGTTTCCTGCACTCGTAAAGGATTTTTACGATTTTATTGTCCGGAAATAGCGTTATTGATAGAAAAAAGTAATAAGGAGATGAAACATGGGTTATAGAAATTGAGTCATTATAAGTGAATAATATCTAAAAGTATTTACCAAACAATAAACATAGCAAAATTTATTCAAATTTTCCTCGACAATCGCCGACGCATATTTAATATTGAATGTACCTCGTTTTTATATTATGACAAAATGCAAAACTTTTAATTTTAATTTCGGATGTGAATACTTTACAAGTAGACCAAGAATGGTACTAAATCGGAAGAAATGTAGAAATAACGAATTCTCAATAAATACAGTACTGGTCTTACTGATGAATTTAACTTGCTACCATTTACATTTCCGTTCACACCGACGACATATATACATTTTATACTTATAAAATCATATTAATGACACGAAACTTTAATCTAAGGAAATAATGGATGTCTCAAAAGTTAGAAAATTAACTCATTCCTGTATACGTAGAATGTGAAACAAATGTCATTCTGCATAAGTTTATAAAATTTTGGAATTTAAAATTATTTTCATAATAATAAGACTAAATTTAAAGTTCAACTGTAAGAAAATTAAACGATATTCTTGTTAAAAATCTAGGAAATTAGTTACAACGGTGTATTTTCCCTTATCTGATATTCCTTTTAAATTAAAAATTCAACTACCCATCACGAAATGTCATTATAGAACTGACACTATGCCAACAGTGAAAATGATGTTAAATTAAAGTAGAATAGTAGGAATTTTTTATACGTAACAATACATTGTCTGTATTACCTACACATAGAATAATGTACGAAAGGCGTTTCATCATGATCATATATATATGTCAAAAATTGGCACAGACTGATTTATAGGTATATTCAGATGTATATATGCCAGCATATAATACGCTTTACCCTGTAGCCGTAAAAATATTAAACTTGGCGACCGGTATGCCACATTCTGTGGCAGTATGGATTTAGTTTTCTGAAATATCAAAGTTTTCACTCTACTATTATGAAGACACACATACACACACACATAAATATATATATATATATATATATATATATATATATATATATATATATAATATTGACTATTGATTGTTCTCCATCGTGCTTTAATAAGGATTAATTAAATAAAAATAAGTGTTTTTTTGTGTTTGTGTGGTAGTTCCGCTTCTTTTGCTATGTTGTGCGACTTGATAAAAATGATTAATGTCTATTTCAAGCGCGTGGTTTAACTAATTATACCGAAATTTTCCACGCTATTTTACGTTACGATTTGTATTCAAGAGCGGTTTTGACCAAATATAGACAATTATTATGTAAATATTCTAAATATAAATTTACTTTTTTTAACTAGGCGAATGTGATCATTGCGGCCAGAATGCAATATGCGATGGTGGAGTTTGTCGTTGCCCAAACGGTTACAGTGGTGACCCAACTTATCGTTGTGAACTACCAGTGGTTACAGGCACGTTAGATCATCAATCTTTTAAAACCATTATTTAACACTTGAATGTCAGCAATGTTCACATAAAATATACGGATTCTATGGAAAGCCAATAATAAAATGTAGACTTTATATTTAAATTGATATTACAACGCTTCATTAAAAAATGTATTCATTATTTTAGATATATTAAAATGATTCAAATATTTTGTATGGCGTGACTATTGAAAGAATTTGGTACCAACTGTATTAGAATCTTAGCACAAATCGTGTTCTAATATGCAGTATTTCGATGTCGGGAAATATATTGAAGCAAACATAAAAAACCTAGATCTATGTGAATTACATTTTGGTAAAAATATTAAATTAAATTTTAGAAGCAATTCGCTTTGTTTAATAGTAATATGTAATTAATTGAAAAACTATATAAATTACTTCAGTTTGTGACCAGAAGGATAAACCAAAGGCAGCATGAACGGAAACTATAATCTCATTCACATTCGTTTCGTGCTTACTGGCGACTCATCAGTAGGAGCCGGTATTACGCCCTTTAACCACTATATATTTGGTAGAAGAATGTGGAATAATAGGACGGTACAATCTCCTAGACGAATGTGTGAACCTGCAATAGTGAAGCTTACATCATCTAAAGTCAACGACGATGCGACTTCATCGCTAACTCACTCTATATAATATATATACCGAGTCTATAAAGGATACTAACACTATGGCTATTGTGTTATTAACCGATACCAACATTATAATACCGAATAGGTACACGTTACTAACACTATGGTTTCCGAGTTGGTATGCCATAGTTCACCGAAATTGAGAATTTCAACTATTATTGAACACCTGTTGCTCCAGTAAATCCATACACTCTGGCCTTGATCGATATTAGTTATCACATTTCGTGGTAAGCATGACATCATTAAACAAAATATATAACAGTTAAATATTGTTTTTTGCGTAGAACTCATATATATGCAAATACGTATTAGGTGTTGCGAACCCAGTAACAATTTAATTCAGTTGTGACCAGAAGGATAAACCAAAGACAGCATGAACGGAAAGTATAATCTCCTTCACATTCCTTTCGTGCTTACTGGCGATTCATCAGTAGGAGACGGTATTACGCCCTTTAACCACTATATATTTGGGTGAGGAATGTGGGATAATAGGACGCTACAATCTGTTAAATACTGTTAAATATTTAATACAATGATGTCATTCTTACCGCGAAATGTGATAACTGTTATCCATCGATTTACTGGAGTAAAAGGTGTCCAAAAATAGTTAAAATTCTCAATTTCGGTGAACTATAGCATACATTGATATCCATCATGTTGGTACCATGTACCAGCTCTGAAACCATAGTGTTAATATGTTGTACCTTTTCGGTACTATAATGTTGGTATCGGTTACTTACACAATAGCCATAGTGTTAGTATCCCTTTACTGTCTATATATATATATATATATATATATATATATATATATATAGTGAGTTAGCTTGAAGTCGCATTGTCGAGACTTTATATATGTTAGCTTCACTACTGCAAGTTCACACTTTCGTCTACGAGATTATAGCGTCCTATTATCCTACATTCCTCACCCAAATATATAGTGGTTTAAAGGACGTAATACCGGCTCCTACTGATGAGTCGCCAGTAAGCACGAAACGAATGTGCATGAGATTATACTTTTCGTTCATGCTGCCTTTGCTTTATCCTTCTGGTCACAAACTGAACTAATTTGTATCTAAGTTCGTAACACCTAATAAATACTTGCATATAAATTAGTTCTCCGCAACAAACAGTATTTTACTGTTAAATATATAAATTACTGCTATTAATTAGAAAAATTTATTGATTATTAAAATATTGTCTCCTCTAAATGATTAATCGATTTAAGTGATAGCCTTCATCTTCAAATTATTAAGACATTTCATTAAGATCAAACTTGTGAAATAAAAATATTGAACAATTTTATATGAAAAAATTGTAAATAAATCCTTTAAGCTTTGGTATATTTACTAGAGGTGTGCTGCATTACGAATATTGCACTAAACACCTCTAATACGTTAGTTTTTAAAAAGTTAGCAATTAGTTTTCTTTTTTTCTTAAGATTTCATGATTTCGAACATTTTTCTATTGAAAAATATTAAACGTTTATTTATCACATTTTAGATGAGTGTGCTGGTGTTACCTGCGGCAAAAACGCACACTGTACTGAGGGAATGTGCATTTGTGATGCTGGTTATTTTGGAGATCCATATTTCGACTGTAAAATGCAAGGTTAGAGATTGTACATTAAATGAAAAGTAATCGTTAAAACATTTGGCGAAAACCTTTAATGAAATTAGGCAGATTTGTTCTAATATAAAATCAAGTGAACGTTACTTTTGCAATAACTATCAATATTTCTACATTTCTGCCTCGAATATGAAAGGTAACCAGTATTTAATTAATGCGTCAGTAATACACGAAAGTTTAAGTGCCATGACATCTTTTGCTTTCGGTTAGATTTCTTTCAGTTAGAACCTCAATTTTTGACTAGTCTCCCTTCGTCTCTCATTGTACATCAGACTTCATCTCACTTTTGTTAATTATATTCATTGAAATTCTAATGGAAGAATATTCATTATATGTATATTTTCAGTATAAGCTCTATATTGCACCAGATGGCAAAGTCAGTTCATCCGGTAGACTGATCTTTTTTCTAATTGTCAACTCTGCAACTACAGTCTAGAATATTGCCGCGAAAAGTGCTGGAACCTGCGGTCGTCTCCTTCGGAGTCTGTGACTCTAACCACTGCGCCACTCTGCAACACACTAAACAAAATTTATAGTTATACACAGATTTATGTTCTTTTTTGGTTAGCCTTACCTTCAGGTGGAGACTATGTGGCTTCTCCTTAGATTTAAAGTTTCAGTTAGCCAGTCCAAATTTGGAAGAAGACACCAATCTACATGGTAAAGTGGTAGTGAATTGAAGATTAATACAAATAAGCAATCATTTTTTGCACGGTCGGTGACAAAAACCATTTAAATTAATGCTGATAGGTTGCTTTAAACAGTAGTCCTATTGAATTTATAAATATCAGTATAAGCTAAGAATTTAATATATCCAATTAGAACTCATTTTAATTTCCATTTATTTCGTTCAAAAGAAGGCAGGCATATGATAAATATTAACAATTCATAAAAGAAATGCATCATTAAAATTTTATCCAACCATGAAATTGTGAGCTTATTGTAACCATATAACATATCCAGATAGAACTTAGGCTTGAGTTGGCGCTTAATGCTTTTTTAATAAGTTATTGATTAAACATCAACGCATGACGACTAATTTATTAATGACACACGCAGCACGATTTTTTTAAATACTTTATATTCCGTTAGTGTAATATTCCATGTATAAAAGATTTATTTGAATGAAAAGACAATTTTATTGTGTAAATTTACGTTAATTAATATTTCAGTCCGAAAATATTTTGCATTACAAAATGTTTCAACGAATTCACCCAGCAACTGTGCCCTTTCTCATACTCGCCAATTTGTATGTTTTATTTAATGGAAGCCAACATTGGTTTACCTAAACAATGAACCAACAGAGGCACACATTAGAATTATTAAATATTGCTATACTTAACTTCGAAAATTGACGCTCTTCAAATGAGAATAACTGAAATTTTGCTGATTTTATTCTTGTGCATTCTAAGACGCGTGCATCAATACTCGGTGTGGAGAAAACGCAAAGTGTATAGATGGGCGGTGTACCTGTCAATATGGTTTCACAGGAGATCCATTGTACGGCTGTCAACCAGAAACGACACAAGGTACCTATAAGTATATCAAACAACTAAAGATAATTTTAGGCAGAATTTTAATATATTACGAGACAGACACACGAATATATCTTGCAGATAACATATTTTTTTATTAGTTTGCAATATTTTAGTACAATTTATTGTCTTTTATTGAACAACTTCCTCCGCATTAGTTAAGACTGTTTCACAAATTTTAAGAAATTTTATATCATGATTAATTTGTTTTAATGAATAATTTAAACTTTTTAACGCTTAAGCTGTTAGATTTTTTTCTTTGGTCAATTTAATATTCATTAATTTTTTTGTAATTGATGTGTCTACCAGTTGACTATTGCGCCCAGATGCAATGTGGTCGCCAGGCCACTTGCATTGATGGAGCTTGCATTTGTCAGCCAGGCTTCGTGGGCGATCCTTATTATGACTGCAAACGTGAAGGTAGACAGTGTTTCCTAAAACGAATACCGACAAACTTTATTCTAATAGCATGTTTCTAGTAGAAATAATACAAGGCTGACAGTCATAGCATGCTAACTTTTTTTTCTCGTAATTTAGCTAGTCGACCACCGTAGAATGCCATCTTAACTTCAATTGATTTAAGTTTTCGATTTTTTCATACATTGCCTTACTTAAATTGCTGCACAATCAATTTATATATGCTTCCTAAAAATGAATATGCAATTTAACATTAATTACAGATTTCGCGATAGGTAACATATGTTTATTTAAACGAAATTGTCTATATATATATATATATATATATATATATATATATATATATATATATATATATATATATATTACATACCCGCTTTAAACCAGTTGCACAACGTGATATAACTACCGCCCGTGACAGAAATTGATTATGTTCCGTTGTGCCACCGATGGTATAAATACATGCATTTATTTCAAATGAAAAAACTTGATTAAAAATTAAAAATGCTATAACATTTAGGGTTTTTGACACTTAATTTTTGTGAAGATTGAATAATTAATTTGATCAAATGCCGCCATTATAAATTCCGTAGCTTTGTTTTGAAAACATTAACGTGATTTAAATGCTAATCTAACCGAATAATGAAAGTATATATATACAGTATTAATCCTAATATGTTTAATAGCTCAATTGAAATTAATGAGTAAGTCTGGAGTATTTTAATTTTAAATGCTTCAGTTTTGAGAAGGAGAAATTCGTCTGACATCAGAATACAGTTACATTAATTGAAGTATAATTCTGTCGCTTTGTTTGTGCCATTTGACGTGAATTCTGCACAAATATGCTTGTTTATTGCACCAACATTTTATCTATTCTATTTTTTCTTTTCCATACTTCCAGTAGAATGCATTTTGCCGTTGATATTCCGTTTAGAAATAGCTAGCATTTTAAATCAATATCACATCCTATTCCCTTTTGAGGCAATAACATTTAAATTGGGTTGCCAACAAATTAAGTAACCAAGATCACCGTAAAAATTATTAGAATCATTATATAATCGTTAATATTTATATAAGTATTTTGCCATTAAATTAAAATCTAAAGATAAATAAGTTTAAATTAATACAAAAATACAAAAAATAAACATATTTAATTCGGTAATTTAAATAAGATTTAAATCCGGTCATAAAAGTTGTGCTTATCAATGTTATAATTAATAATTACTACTATAATTTCATCTTGACTTACTTAATTTACTCTACCCAATCAATATTAAAAACAATATTTATTTGACACTTTCGTTGTTTTAATCAATTTATCTATTACTGTTAGTTTGTTTAGGGTGCACCTTGTTAGTAAAAAAATTTTTACATAACAATTATTTTTTATTACTATATTCTGAGGCTCGACTGTAACTTCCTGCATTCTCCTAATATTACTTCATCCTAATTTTTGCGCTTCTACCTTGAAATTCGCTTATAATCGTATCAACTCAAAACAAAGCCATTCTAGGCCTCAATAATGGTCAATGTAAAATCTATTTATTTAAATTTCAATTCATCAATATTGTTTCAATAATCAAACATCTAGTATTTCGTTTCTTATAAAAATTTAATGGATTTCGTCATCTATTACGGTTAATAACTTTAATTTAACAATAATTGATTGCACGGGTGGTGGCAACAATTCTTTAGATTAAGTTTGCGAGCTTGAAGTAAACATCAATCCCATTGTATTTAACCAGGCGTCGAACAACATAACAAAACTAACGCCAACCGCAACGCACTGGTGCGTTTCGACATTCCATGATCATCATCAGAGTACGACGGCAAACTGACTATCGAGGATCAAACGGAATTGAATATATATGGAAATCAAAGTTAGAAATGCGGCTCTCACCTCTAGCAGTCTCGCATACATTGAACTTGACTGTAAATGTCGGCTGCACACTTTCTATGTAGTCGCGAACATTAATTGTTTGCAGCTTTCGCCACCTATACATGTATAAGCAATACAATTTAACAATAATAACTTTAATGTATTTGTTTAGACTAGTCCATAAATAATAAAACATTTTATTTTTAATACTTCAAAGGTTACATTTATATTAATATAATTATTGGAAATACGATATGCGGAAACTTTTATCAAAATTTATATTATAACCTTTAATAATTAATTAAGCCCAAACATTTTTTTATTTAAAACACAGAAACAATATTTCTCAGGTTTCATATTGTACTATGCTCCAAATTTTTCGTTAACTCCAAAGTAATCAATTTCGATAATTTATTTATGAAGTATTTCTTCTCGCATAAATCCGTGTACATGTAACTAAGACTAATTAGGATAAGACTTATTAGGATAGAAAAAATACCGAATTGTTACAGTTGTAACGGTAATACACTTTATATTTTAAATTATACCTTTTACAGCAAGTAGAACCTTCAAGATACCAATAAACGTCGAATTAAATTACGTTAAACTGCTAATTATTGCCATATATAACGATTGTAATTTTGTTCATTATTATTTAATTTTTCGGAAATATATATCGACAAGCATTGCATTGGTCTAAAACAATAAATATATTTTATTTATTATTTTGTAATGCTTTTTCATCGACATTCACGCAAACTTATTTAGCTTTTTCATCATTTCTTTCTTTATTTCGTGCCGTTTCTTAGTTATTCATATAACAGAGCAATTGTTCAACAGCTTGCTTTATTTGAATACAACGTTTCGTTTTACAAGATTGCATTAATATGTACTAAATCGAACAATTATATTTTCCTACACTGACGAATTTTAATTATGTCCCGTAATGAGTTCTTTTAAGTTTTTATTATTTTACGTTTTGCCCATTAAATCTTTGCGCATGAGGTAGACTAGTACATTGTGATCCAACATGGGGCTTAAACAACATTAATTGTTTCGTTAAAATTTGCACAAATTATGAATCAAAAGTTTATTGACCTAGTTTTAAGTTTACAACATACATTTGCAATACCGTGAATAGAGAATAGAGAAAGTGGCTTAATTGCATGCGAGTTTTAACAATTATTCATTTCACGTTACAATGCAGCAGTAGACGTGATGGTGTTATATCTATCATCTACACACATGTATTAGCTTACCTTTGTTAGTAGGGCCAATGGAAAGCATATTTGACTATATATGACTAATGATGTTTAACTTTAAAAAACTAATGATTTTCAACTCTAATTTGGTATTGATTATTACGAAGAATATACTTTACTATACTTTACTGCGGCTGACTCCTTTTGGAGGATAAGCCAGCTCCATTGATTTCATGGAGTTTCTTGGGAATTTGGTACAAGTGGTGTCCCCTCACCACTCGGCTTTTTGAGCGAGGACGCACCTCTAGCCTTTGCACATCCAAGCGCAGTCTGCAAGGCAGCAGTAAGTTGCATGGTTGCCGTTGGCTGTTGAGAGCTCATTCGCCATTCGGAAGTACGGGGTACTGTCCAGGAATCCATGTAATCCTGTGGCTGTTGAACCCTTTTGTGGCGGGGAACACACGCCGAGTCATGGTGCCGTCGTCGGGCTCATGTGGTATTTTATAGGAGATCCGATTGCCGGTCGGAAATCACCACGCCCTGGTGACACCACCGCCATAGCCCCGTTAACCCATGTACGATCGGCCATCGAGACATGGTTGACACGAAGAATATGTGTGCATATATACTGAGATTTAGCATCCTAAAAGTAAATTTCGTAAATTTATTCAACTATTCGCAATATAAGTTAATATATATGCACCTGAATACAGGACCGCCTGCATGACTGAAAACATCTAGTTTATAAACAACTTCGTGTTCGCTGTGTTGAATAACCAGGTAGTGTGATATTCTGATGTGACAAATAGGCTCAAGGAAAGCATGGTTGAAGCACCTCAGAAATTGATTTGTGCAGAAAAGAAGGAAAGTTTAAAAGTTTGTCATAAATGTGTCAGCAGCGCTTTAATTCTCTACGGCAAGTCATTCGTTGGATCGAGCGCTTTATTCATTCGGTTGGACAAGTGGGCATCAATTGGTATCATATTGGATAATTTATCATAAGATGTTACGTTATTAATACTTACTTATTGTACCGCTTTTCCTACCGGCTGGCCCTTTCGTCGCAATTTTAGTATGCAGTGAAAACTGCGCTACTACGCGGATCAATTGTTGCGCATTCACGATATCACGAATTCTTTTCAATATATTATATGAGAAAATAAACAAAATAAATCGCAGATGTTGTAAATAGTCGCGATATATGAAGGCCAAAAATATTTTGTTAATTCCACAAAATATTTTTTAATTCCATTAAAATGTTAATTAAAAAAATAGATTTCCTAGTCTACAAACAACAAAGCGAGCACCGAATTTGCCTTATTTATACTTTAATATTCTAACATTTAAAACAATATTTTTTTAATTTATCATTCTAGCATTTAAATATTTGTGCCTGTTTTAGATTAGGGTACTGTACATACGTGTTCTGTAAAAGGGTAGTTTGTTTACAATTCGTAAAGGGAGGGTTTTAAAAGTCCGAATACATGTTAAATTAGTACTTTAAATACAGTGTCCCTACTTCGCCGATTTTCAGCTATTGCGGCCGGTCTTTGAACATATCTACCGCGATAAACCAGGGTTACGGCACAGAAAAATGTTGTTGTGCTCGCTTTGTCGGTTTATTTATTATCCATCGGATTATGTGTTTAAATTTTCAAATTTTGACACAAATAAAAACGCCATAATTGAAATTTGCATGTCATTAAAAAAAGAAATTGTTTAACAAAAACATAATAGGCTCTTCTGTACTTATTCTAGGGGTAAAGGTTTTTTAAACAGTGTAATTTAAATTGGGCTTAATGTATTTTTGGATGGTCATTCGAGTTAACCAATGATCCTATTTCAATTGACTCTACCAACACATAGATCCGTGTGCCCTAGTTACATGTGGAACTGGAGCTTTCTGTTCAAACGGCCAATGCCAATGTGCACCCGGCTACACTGGTGATCCAAACTATAAGTGCGATCCACAACAAAAAGGTAAGTTCGATAGTTTGCATCTAACCAATAGCGCCATAATTGAAATTTGCATGTCATTTAAAAATAATTGTTGAACGAAAACATAATAGGCTCTTCTGTACTTATTCTAGGGGTAAAAGGTTTTTTTAAACAGTGTAGGTATTAAATTAAGCTTAATGTATTTTGGATGGTCATGTCGAGTGCTAACAAATGATCCTATTTCAATTGACTCTACCAACACATAGATCCGTGTGCCCTAGTTACATGTGGAACTGGAGCTTTCTGTTCAAACGGCCAATGCCAATGTGCACCCGGCTACACTGGTGATCCAAACTATAAGTGCGATCCACAACAAAAAGGTAAGTTCGATAGTTTGCATCTAACCAATAGCGCCATAATTGAAATTTGCATGTCATTTAAAAATAATTGTTGAACGAAAACATAATAGGCTCTTCTGTACTTATTCTAGGAGTAAAAGGTTTTTTTAAACAGTGTAATTTAAATTAAGCTTAATGTATTTTTGGATGGTCATTCGAGTTAACCAATGATCCTATTTCAATTGACTCTACCAACACATAGATCCGTGTGCCCTAGTTACATGTGGAACTGGAGCTTTCTGTTCAAACGGCCAATGCCAATGTGCACCCGGCTACACTGGTGATCCAAACTATAAGTGCGATCCACAACAAAAAGGTAAGTTCGATAGTTTGCATCTAACCAATAGCGCCATAATTGAAATTTGCATGTCATTTAAAAATAATTGTTGAACGAAAACATAATAGGCTCTTCTGTACTTATTCTAGGAGTAAAAGGTTTTTTTAAACAGTGTAATTTAAATTAAGCTTAATGTATTTTTGGATGGTCATTCGAGTTAACAAATGATCCTATTTCAATTGACTCTACCAACACATAGATCCGTGTGCCCTAGTTACATGTGGAACTGGAGCTTTCTGTTCAAACGGCCAATGCCAATGTGCACCCGGCTACACTGGTGATCCAAACTATAAGTGCGATCCACAACAAAAAGGTAAGTTCGATAGTTTTCATCTAACCAATAGCGTTTTAAAATTTAAAGTTAACCCTCCCCCCACCCAGTCCACTGAGTGCGTCTGATAACAAAACAATTTATCATGTTCTAGATTACGCATAACTTCCTGAAGTGCAGTTTTGTATAATTTATTGCTTTCATATTAAAAATCGAGGTGATATAGTTCCAAAACTATATTCCTAAATCATTTTGTGATATCTTATATCGATCTAGGCCAAATTATAAGGCCTTTATTTTAGAATCAGTTCTCAAGAATGGTCTTTAATATTATTTTTGATCAAGTCATTTTCTTGTTACTGTTTACACCGTTAGTAAATACAATATAAATATATATATATATATACCATATATATATATATATATATATATGACGATTTCTCAATTTAGGCCGTTTATTAATTTGTCTCTACTACTTCCTTAATACACCTACGTAAAGGGTATTATATTGTCCAACTGTCCCGCTTTCGTTGTTGAAATATAAATTTGTGGTTGGACTCAGTGATGTCATCATTTGACGACCCGCCATTAATTGCTGGCTTGTGTGACCGATTGCCCGGAATTATTTCCAAAACATTGTGCCACACTTCTTTAAATGTGCCGGTTCGTGCGACTGTCGGTAGTTTTGCTATGTTGTTCGACGACTGGTTAAATACAATGGGATTGGTGTTTACTTCAGGCTCCTATTAATGAGATGTTAATAAGCACACATGCACGTGTACACGCGATGTATAGAACTAATAATATGATCCATGTTGGAAAATTAGTTTTTGTTTAGTATCAACGATATTGTTTTCGTTTAACAATAAATTAATTACAAAATTATTCCAGCAGAACAGAAATTCTATCAAGCGATGGATAAATGTAAATTGCAAATTTTATTTCGACAAAACCTAGTCTTAGTGGATGTGTTTATGAAAACAGAATGTACATATTAAACTTTACTACTTGCAGTTTGTGACTTGAGCAATTTAATGTATTTTAGGGCGTTGTCATAAGGAGCGCTGTATGATCGCATTTCCTGTAGCAGCATACGTTTATCTCGAAAGACATTCAAATCGCTTTACAATTCGTATATAAACATAAAAATAGAAGACGAACGTATGTCACTCAGCAGCTTGAAAGCTTTTGGAGACGAATCGGTTGTACAAATTTTGCAGACACAAAATAATCAATTTTAAAGTATTTACTTTGCTATTTGCAGTATATTTCATTGTTTTGTGTCAAATCCTTAGTTTAGGCTAGCATTAGTTGCGCGAGCGGAGATAACAGTTATTTAAATCAAGGTCGTAATTTTATATAAACACCATTTTCATTATATGCATATATTTGAAAGTTTAAACTAAGCATTGCGTAATGCAGAAAAGGCAATTCATCCAATAGACCGGTTTCACCCTTATTGAAATCTCTTCAAGTGCTGTCTAGAATTTGCCGCGAAAAGGGCTCAAACCTTTCAATGTCAGCTAAGAAATCTGTTGTTCTACCATTAAGCCACCCTGCCGCACGCTATACATAATTTTCAATTATTTACCAACTAATGAGTTTTGGTTAGCCCTTCTTTTGCACGAAGTCTATATGGCATCTGTTTGGACTCAAAGTTCCAACTAACCACCCTAAATTTTTTTCATTGTAGGAGAGACAACACGCTACCTGTGGAAAAGTTATTAAATTAAACATTTGTATAATATAACGAAAGTAGTTTTCGCGGACTGTGATATCGATTATTTGAATCAAGTTTGCAATCTTGATGGAAACAGCAGTCCAGTTATTTGCATCCATTTGTCAGTATAAACTTAGCATAATGTAACGCAGAATAGAAACTTCATTCAGGGGACCAATTTCATCCTTACTGGGAACTCTTTACGTACCGCCCTTGAAAGACGAATCCGGTCTACTGGATGAATTTCCTTTTCTATATTATAAAATGCTTAGTTTGCACTGAAAAATGTATTTATATAATTGGACTGGTTTGACAATCAAGATTGAAACCTGATTTCAATAAATTAGTAGTTTATTTATATAATTTTGACAGCCTTTTTATCGTGAGACCACGTATTGAAGGAAAAATGCATTTTTTTCATAAAAGAAAACTAACAACGGCATTTTCATGTATATTAAAATACCTGAGATAAACACTCATCAAACTGTATGCTTCCAGTCTCCCAACATAGAGAAACTTTTTTCGGTCTCATGTACTAACGATTTTTGCTTATCATGCCAACAGAGTAAAGCGCCAAACTAACTAATGAGGATTATGCCGCAATGCATATGTAAATAATGCAAAATCCGATCTGAGTCTTACTCTCATGCTAGTTTCACTTAAAGTGTAATCGTTCAAATTACTCGAAACGACTGACTGTAAACGATTCTTTTTAAAACTAAAGTTATTTTGATTGTAAAGTCATTAATGAAGGCAATGATAAATAGATATTTACGTTAATACACATGATAAGCGTTAAGGTATTCCTGTTTTGCATCATTATCTATGCCTCGCAGACTTGTGCGCACATATTACTTGTGGAACTGGTGCAAGTTGTTTGAATGGTCAGTGTAAATGTCTCGCTGGCTACTCTGGCGATCCAAAATATCGATGCGATCCAATAATAGATGGTAAGTCGAAACAAATTTGTAATTTTGAATTAATATAATGTTATTGTATGAAGGCAGACGTAGGTGCGTGCCGAATAATGTCATTAAATAAGTTATAAATATCAAGAAGTAACATTTCATGAAACTGAAATATGGAGAGTGGAAAAAACAGAGGATAAAAATGAAACTTTTGAAAAACTAATAATATGCATGTGAGCATATTTATATATGTGAAGTAATAAAAATATTTTGATTTTTATATATAATTTAGATGATTCTATCTTGGATCGTATCACGAAAGCATCTCGTGAGAAATTTTGCAGATTATTAATTTAATTCTTTGTTGTACATTGCGGTTCAAGATCAGTTGTTCAGTATAATTTTCAACATGATTTCTATAATCTTACCTCTATCACCAATATTATTATTACAAATAGAATGTTTTAATCGCCGCCATTTATCGCTTCACCGTATCAATTGCGTGTAGGTATCACGAATAAAGGAACTAAAGATATCCAACCACGTAGACTTACCGACGACACTCGCATCAGGATCTAATCGTGAAATAAAAAAAGACAAGAGGCATTAACGTGGACGGTCAGTGAAGTATATTTATTACACGAAAGGCACCATTTGCCTCCCAGCGGATTGTTTAATCGTGTGTTGCCGTTCAGATAGTTGGCACACATGTCAACTCTATTCAATGTATGAGCAAACAGTATAGTCTAATGGGGCAAATGTGTGATTCGAATGAGCGAATTTCAAAATACAATGAAGAGGTTTATTTTGAATTTGAATTAAACTTGGAAGAAAATGTAAGGCATAACTATAGAAACGAAAGTCAGTTAGCTAATACGATACGTTGATGAGTATAAACAACGAGGCATAAGAATTTCGCTTGTCAAACTATGATACCTTTATGTTGGTGAGACCAGAACTAGTGACTCCTAAAATATTTTGTTTGTAAAATACTTACAAAATCTAAAAAAAGACTTACTGCAACGCGAAATTATGTACAGTAAACATTTACCCTGACATTTGTTCGGACAACACAAAAAATGGTTGAACATTACGTGAAGAAAAGCAATATCAACTCAGTTAAATTGCATATTCATGAATAAACGTGGACCGTAATCCACAAATTATCAATCAAATGCTAATTTGGCATCAAATCATGTGTTTATGATTGTATTCTAAATGAAATGTTCATGAAGTCACCTATTTATAAAAACCTGCAATATATCATATAGCTAAAATTATGATTTCAATCAATATAGTCTATTTATTAAGAATCTCGTAACTGTATTTAAAACAGAGTTAGGCAGGCGGAAACCGCTTACTTATTTATAAAGAGTATGATAAGAGACAGACATAAGAGTTCTGCTCAAAGTATTGTACGCTATTTATTGCCCAAGCTGATTTATGCATGATGACATTTATTTTGGCCAAGTTGTATTTGAATTTAATCATTTTTGTCACTCTGAATGAAATAACATGAGAAGCTGGATAGAGCTACCTGCAAGGTTTTGTTGTGTTTATGGCGTTATGCATTGAAAATCTTAAGGAAGCTGTATTGCTGATGTTGCCCTGCCTTAAAACTGACTTTGACATAATGCTGTTGTGTAGAGCACTATTTTTTGTGCAATAATTATTATTTTTCTCTATTATCTTGTTTTTCTCCTTATGCGTATTTTAAATTTAAACAATAGTTACTAATGGCTTTTGTATGGCTGTTCATGATGACAATGATGATGTTGGTGAAATCAATAACCACCACCAGAATGTGCTGCATTTTCTCTCGAAACACACTAATTTTGGTGCCAGAATATTATGCCTAGGAGATAATTTGGTTTTATATTCCATGTTGCTATTGGTATGCATAGATGTTAACAAAATCTAAATTAAGCATTTCGAATATATTTTCTTCAATAAAATCCAACAAAACGAACAGGATATAAGTACCTGATCCATTAATTACTCACATATGTCAGTATAAACTAAGTATTGTATAGTTTAGAAAAGGTAATTTATCCAATAGACCGGTTTCGTCCTTATTGGGAACTCGTCATTTACTGGCCAGAATTTGCCGCGGACAGGACTCGAACCTGTCTATTAACATGTCTTCTACCGGCTTAACTCAATAGGCGAATTGCTTACTGGAAAGTTTAGATTGATTCAGTTGTTTTTCGCATATAAAATACTAGATGAAGATTTTAACATGATTGGGCAACTCAATATGCAATGAAATCCAAATGGAAAGTGTGATCTTGCCCTACTATGTAAAGAATGCGGCAGGATTGCTATGTGGTTAGAGCTCCACCGCTAGTCAGCTCCGGAATAGATAATTAGGCATTTTCGAGATAATTAAAATACAATAACTGCATATCAGTATATAAGTCTTTACGACTGTGTGTTTCAAACAATAATGTTCGTTTAATAGGCCGCCAGTCAATAAATATCATACTGTACTTATTCATGGACAATATTTTATTAACTATCGAGGTAAATGGAAATTGATTAGCTCTCACAGATATATCTTAAGATAGCACAGAGGTACAAAATAAATGTAATATTAAACCAATGACGATATTCGGATAGCCTGAAAGAAGAGTACGTTTTATGGGCTGATTTGGCGAAAGTTCTACGTGATGACCTTTTGAACTACACCATAATGTAATGTTTGTTAAATATTTACAAGTTTATTAATGCAGTCTGAAATGTTAGATCAAAATGGATAGCATCTCTCTAATGTAAAGCAAACTGGTATTTTCTTCTGCCTAATTCCTATCAAGACCTATGAAGCGACCTCGCATAAACATGAAAGACATCTTGAATCTGGTTTTGTCTTGCAAAAATCTGAAAGCAGTCGGCAGAAAATGCTTAAAAGTGCTTAATTATACCGTTTTATAAACCGAAAAGTAATTTACCTGTGACTGGAAATAAATTCTATCTTGAGGTAATGTGGGAAATGGTAAAAGTCATTTTTTTTGTAATTTTAGGTCGTTTTAGATATCTTCTTCAAGAGAGCGCAGCCAATAACGTGTTAGAACTGTCTACATCAAAACCCTTAATGTGCTTAATATACTATAGTTTGATTACAGTTGCTGTAGCTATTAAAATATATAGTATTAAAAGCCGATTCAATCCATAATAAATTGGGACGACTTGAAAAAGTAATATCATTGGTTTTAGATGTGAAATATTTATGCTACATAGATTTAGATTGTGTAACTATTTTAAATTATGCTTTCGAGGATACACTAATTGTTTAATTCATGAAGCGTTCGTGATCAAAAATTGCAATACCACTACTAATACTTTTACAACTTCTTCCAATGTTACAAAATGTTTGTTTAGAACAACTCGCATTTTTCGTATTCATAATTATTTCCTAGCGTAAATTCATTCAACAGACTAATTTGAATTAAATAATAGTGATGTTAAACACATCCGATACTAGAGGTATGTATTTATTCCGGTTAGAAGCGAACAGTGTTATAAATATGCTTCAACGTATATCTTGATGAGTAAAAATAATTTTATCCACACACCATCATTTTCAAAATTAATTACTAATGTGCAAATGCGCATACTTGTCGAAATTATAAATAAAGTTATTGTTTGACATACTTTAACAGCAAACATTTTACATTTTAACAGATGATTGCACAGGTGTTGTATGTGGCGAAAACGCCAAATGTACCGGAGGTGCTTGCGTGTGTCAGATTGGATATGTTGGCGATCCTTATTACTCCTGCCAATCTCAAAGTCCAGGTAAGTTGTGCTCAGCTTATGGTTAAATGCTTCCTGAAGATTACATCAATTGGAAATTTCTACCTAGTTTGTTGATAGAATGTGTTAATGTTAATCTGATCTTTGACAAATAATGTTTAAATCGATTTATAAAATAACGTTTACTCCTCGTTGCTTTCGGATCAGCAGAATTATTTGAAACCAACGGAGTATTTTTTTAAATCGTTAATGATTATGAACACAAAAGAAGTTAATCGATGAAAAAATGTAGTATGCATTTTTAGCCAAAATTTGCATCCTGGGTGTGAGTTAGCCAAAATAAATACTATCTCATTAGCATAAGAATTCTGTTCCTGACGAATTCCTAATACTTCAAACAAGACACGAATTTTATTTAGGTTGTGACATCGAAAGAAAAAAAGAGTTTTAATCTTTTGTTAAAGCATCCTTTGGTAATTTTTGTATGATGAAACTTCTATTATATATAACCAAACTGAAAATGAAATAATTTTAGCTAATTTTTCAAACCGATTGATTTTTTAAAAAGCGATGAGCAACCAAAGTTAGAAAAACATGTTTTTATCACCAGATGAAAACAGAAAACATATCTTTCCCCTATTTTCCAATTAAAACACATTATTCTATAATCAGCAAAAATCGGCATAGAACTTCCAATTCGGTCTATAAAGAGCTAATAAAAAAGACAGAATAAATTGAAAGTCATTTGCAAAACACTTAGAACATAAAAAAATTTCTTAAATATAATAGGCACATATTTCTAAATAACAAATTTTAGTTTCAGCTGGAACTAAATTTATAAATTATTTAAAAAAATTAACGACTGGCTCCGCCCAACTGTACCTCGAGAAACAGTCTTCTGTATCAATCCGCAAAAGATTCTCCAAATGAGTTAAATCGATTTAGATGTTTATAACATTTTAATTTACAAATAGTTTCAATGTTGTCTGTTAGGAACAGAGCATTTATTGAGTGTTCCACTGTAGGCCATATATTTCTACAAATGTTTATGATTTTACGGTAAAATTAGGCAAAATCTTTTATCTTGGTTTTTAAATTTTAAATATTACACGACACCAGCTCCAGTAATACCTTACGTAGGCCTCAATTACTATTATGAAGTAAATATTTCTACTTTGCATATTTCCATTTCTCAACTCTCCGCTAAAAGACTTTTGTAGTCTTGTGAGTTGCGGTATTGGTGGAATTTGTATTAAAGGGGCTTGTAAATGCCCAAATGGTTACGTTGGCAATCCATACAGCGAATGCACAAAGGAATCACAAGGTAAGGAAACCTTGTCAAGCAAAACTAACAGATGCGACCAAATTTGTTGCCACTAATAAATTGTACTCGATTAAATATCTTATTATTTTGCTGTTTAGTTAGAATTTCTAAATAGTTAGACAAAATTTTTTGTGTTGGCAGATTTTGTGATATTAATCTTTAATTTGAAATACTAATGTCCGACCATTGATTTGCATAACAGTCTTTTTAACCCACTTCCTAATGAATATGTGTGTGACTGACCTTAGTTTTGCTATTTCTTGTGACTGGTTAGATGCAATGCGATTGGTGCTTATATCAAACTCGCGAACATGATTTAAAGATTTCTTACATGCAAATCTTCCAGGTTATTGCCTGACAGAGCCAAAAGTAAAGTATCATTATTTGAAAGATTATCACTCTACTAGAATGTAACTTTGTCATGATCGCTTGTGTTGCCGATACTGACACAGTCATAATTGGTACTGCATCGTTTCCGCATGTGTGTGAAAAATATTTAAAGTTAGTTGCAAAAACGAGAAATAGGTCATCGATGTAGATATTGATTTTTCAATGATTTATTGCGGAAGACAATTGTGCAACGAGCCTTCATGTTTACGTTTGCTTCGCACATACGAAAATATAAATGTTTTTCTCTTGATTTTAATTGCGACACGACTATTTCAGTAGTTCAATTTGTGGACGACCCATGCTGGAGAAGATAAAATCGTGAACATAAATGCGATAAAGCTTCATATACTGCTAGAGCTCCAAATTCTTCCATCCCAGCGCATCAACCATAATCTCATTTAGTGCTAATTTCTTACATTAGATCGCTGCTTTGTGAACTAAAATTCGAGTATCTAATATATATATATATATATATATATATATATATATATATATATACATATATATATACATATATATATATATATGTGTGTGTGTATTCATTTACATGGTGCTTTTATTGGTTTTAAATATAAATAAAACATGAGCTTTTCAATAAATAGATAAAATAACCCATATTTACGTACCTTTTGCAATGGTTTTTACGCAAGACTATTTCTTAAATTTATTGCTAGGTAATTCTCAACATTTTTGAGATTTTCTCTGCATGCGTTTTTGAACGGAATTTAAAAAAAATTTGCATTACTAATTTACCACTGGTGTATATAAGATTTGTTTATTTTTATTTATATCAAGCACGCAAACTTGATTTAAATATGTGTTAACACTACACGCATTATAAATGAATTTTTACATGTTTAACTTGCATACATCTCGCGAAACGTGTAAAAGGTTTATGTTCGTGACTGCATCGAGATTGTGCAGACGATAATTCAGGTGAAGTACAATGTATGCGTGACTGAAATTGGTGAAATACACATATGTAATTTTGCTTTTCTTATACATGCAGTGTGGTTTTACACTTATTAGTCAGTTTGCCGTCGTGCTCTCATGTAGATCATGGAAGGCCAAAAGGCATCAGTAATTGTGACCGAGGATATGTCAGCTGTTGTGCGACTGCTAATATACAATGAGCCTCGTATTTATATCAAGCCCTCAAACTTGATTTAAAGTAGCAATGAAAAATTTCAGAAGTTTTGCCAGTCTGAATCATAGGCTTGAAATAGTTAAAGCCCGTAGAAAAATTTTTATTTTGCACCCCAAACTGTTAAGTGAATACATTTTGTCCTTAATAAAGTAGATTTACATGGCCAATACCATAATTGTAAAAGTTAACATTACGATAGAATTGCTAAAATAATAAATACCATTTTAAAAATATCAAGAAACCTTTCATTAAATGAAAATTGAAGCTGTGAAACAGTTTCAAACTAGTGTGATAATCCATCTTACTTTAAATTAACTCATAAATGCAATTTCTCATAATTTTTATTATTTGTCACACCAATCGAGCTAATATGGGTATTCCGAAAATGTTATAAAGCGTTATTTAATAATTTAAATCAATGTTTATCTCAAATTAATTTTCAAAACCTGTAGAAGAGAAATGAAATTTGATTAGACATTTTTAAAGATCTGATCTTAAATACTATTTTGCAAGTTTCAAATATTAAATGTGATAAATCCTTTGAATGCAAATATGAATTTTATATTATTCATGAAAAATAGGTCAGTTATTTAATTTACTTCTTACAAATATTATTTATATTATGTTTTTGTAATTTTACCCTATAGACTGTATATTTTAATCTCGCTTTACTAAAATTTGAAAGTGAAGCTTTTCCATTTTTATAGACTTAATTATTTTCAAACTATTTCACAAATTGATTTTAGTTGTTATGATTTGTTTTATCCTTAAAGCAAATAGATTAAATTACCGCTTTTAAAAGATTTATCTATTTTGTAAATCTTTCGCATTTGATTCTTTAATTGCATTTGTCAAATAGCTTGTCGACTAGCGAAACAGATAAACATTAAATTTTGTTGGTAATAAAAATAAATGAAATTAGTGTTGCAATCCTGAAATAAGAACACATCCCGGTTAAATTGGAGTGCTAAACTGTTATTCATTACATGTCTTCCTTATAAATTTCCTAAATTTTTCGCTGGTTTCTGCAAACTGTATTTATCTGACACAGATTACTGCGGAGGGCAGAGATGTGGTAGCAACGCATTCTGTCAGAACAACACGTGTGTCTGCAATCCAGGATACAGTGGAGATCCGTACACGAGATGCTCAGTTGATCCAGGTTTGTAATTAATAATGTTGAAATTTTCTAAACTGTATCTACGTGAAATTGCCCTACTATTCCGGATAGCATAGGCTTGAAATATTCCTGATGAACATTTATTAATCAAGTAGGAAGTGGTAATGCTTTTTTAACAACTTGCAGCCAGACTTTGAAATATTTTTCAATTTATTTGCATATCAGATTTACGCCATAGAAACAAAACATTTACTAACAGAAGTACTAATATTAACATTGCAATTAGTTATTTTAATATTTTTAAAGTAATACTTTTCAATATCCAATTATATAAATTACATTATATATATATATATATGTATATATATATTTGTATTAGTGTTGCGCACCTAGTAACAAATTATTTGAAATAGGATCAGTAGGATAAACTAAAGTAATATGAACGAAAGGCACAATCTCATGTGTATACACGTTTCGTGCTTACTGACAACTCATCAGTAGAAGCTGGTATTACGACCTATACCCACTATATATTTCGGTGAGGAATGCCGAACAATTGAACTGTTCATTTATGTAAGACTTCATTATTTGTTTTGCAATTTTTCAAATTTCGTGGATATTACTCCCATGAAACTTTTAAATAAAAATTAATGAAATGAAGCTTCATCTGTCTCCCAAGAAAACCCTAAATATATTCATCTTTTTAAATGTTTTTTTATAGAATAATAGAGTACTTTACCTATATATAAATGAATTTTTCCCAGAGAAAATTATTCTGTTAAGCCATTCGTAATAATTAAAATTTTCGATAAAAACAAAAGTAAGTGTAATTCAATCGATTCCACGTGTGTGAAAACATTTTAGATGAGTGTGAGCCCGGACTGTGTGGTGGAAACACAAGATGTATTCAAGGAGGGTGTGCATGCCAAGAGGGTTTTACCGGAGACCCTTATTATGGATGTACCAGATCACCAGGTAAACCACGCGAAAAGAATGCTATACTAATATACCAACATAATTTATATCTCAACACAAAGAATACACGCTGCAATACACAGAGTGGTCAATATTGTTTCAGTTCCCCACGGAATGCTCATTGCTTGTATAATTCTCAGCATGTTGTGGTTTCTTACAGGCATTTTCAATTTAAATTGATACACTAATTGTGTTTTGAATCAAGGTTTCAATATTGAGCAGATTTATATAACATACTGATAATGGCCTTTTTTGTCAGATTTTAACTGGATTGAACACCTGGTATTTCAAATAATGTCTAAAATTTACTATATACTTATATTATGCAAAAATAAAGAGGAAGTGAGAAGCGAACACACACTTATGCGTGCACGTGAAATTCAGGATTTTTTCAATTCCTGTAAGAATTTACTTTGTTTATTTAGATGAGAAATTAGGATGTTGCAGATGACAGCTTCAGCTTTTGCAGAGCTCCTCATATCGTGCTTTGAGAAAAATACGGAAAGCCACCTTTTAAGGAAAATCTTTTCGCCTCTATCAGTTTTGCCTAATCTAAAATAATTTTGGATTCGCTTTTTATTAATTCACTAGTTCGACCTACGTAATGTACTAGGCAGTTATAGCATGTGTATAAGTAAAAAATATTGGATTGTTTAATTTAAGGTTGTTTGTCACATTTATGTTTAAGGAAGCATTTTCCTGCATAAAATCGTTTTTTGCTTTAGGCAACCGAATAGTCATGGCTTTTATAATTCGTCGAGGAAGTGTTTCAGATTCTGTGCCCAATTTAAAAGGTAAAAACAAATATGGTTTTGTTGATTGAGTTAGGTTGCACTGTTTTTTTATTTGTATATTCTCAAGTTTGCTACAGTTAATCTTTCGGGATACTTATTTTCTAGTAAAGTTCCCTCAAGCACCATCATTTCTTATAATTGATAATTCGTATAATATATTTGCATTATTCTGTAGGGCATATTAAGTATGACATTTTTTGGACAAATCGCAAAACGTTCAGCAAAAAAATGTACAGTCTAGTCAATGACTGCTTCAGAAATATTTTTCTCACTAGATTAATGTCTTTTTGTCTCAATAGCAATGCGTCAAGGAAGGACAACACGTTTGGTTAACCGTTTTTGCGGTCACAAATAAACTGAATCTCATGGTATGCTCTGTTGAAATCTTTAAGCAATACATTTATTTGTACAAATTGATTAACGATAATGAAACAAACATGAATTACAAACACCGACTATAGGTGTATAACCTTACTTCCCTCGCTCCCCGACGTTTGATATACATTAATTAGCCTTTTAATGTCGGCCCAATCTCCGAAATACTTACCTGTAGAATTGAAAAAGCAGCGAGTACTCGGATGGATGAATCGAGCCTTATTTTCTCTATACAACAAAACAATTGCTAAACATTAATGTTAACGATGAGCACCTTGCAATTAAACAGTTTAAATTGCTTATTTGTACATAGGCCACATGGCTTTTTGCGGTCTGTCTGCCGCATTACGTATGAAGCGAAACCATGATCATTTTAGACAAATAAAAACTGGCATCGTGTAGATGTTTATCGTAATAGCTGACCAAAATGTTAATAAAATTCAAAATGCAAACCAGGCGGATATCCATTTGTTTTTTTCGTGTGATAATCGAAAACTTGTTACGCACGGCAGAAGCTGCCAGTTATGTCATACTTAATCTGCAGCTAAATAAACAAATGAAGTTTGTGCATGAATTTAATATAAACTGGTAAATTACATGCACGCGAGTGTGTCTATGCGTGACCATTTATGCGTGTTTTCTGCCTTCAGTTTGTTGTGACAATATATTTACTGCATACTTCACCTATGCTTTTACTATATAATGTTTCTGCTATTGCTGTCCAGTTAAGCTCTGACGAAAAACAGTACCTATTTAATTATGCTATACAATTTGTTTGTATACAATTCTTTCTCAATTTAACCTACCAATAATTTACAAAAATGGTTGAATTAGGCATTATCCACGAGTGAAGATAATCTATTGTTTTATTTTATATTTTCTGGCTAACATCACATTGCATGATGCGAAAGGGCTTTGTTTTCTAACACTTATATTTAAGTTAGCTTCAAACTTTTCATTAATTTTCTGTCTCGTTTATTGCTCTTTTTAACCAAAAAATACTTCAGAACTGACAATTATTTAAATATGCATCAGAATATCCTATAATGTTTATAAAATTTTGTTTAACCTGCGCTGCAGTTTAAGATTGCTATAAAATTAAATATTTCATTAACTATAAAACGAAATTCGTTTATTGCGATTAATTTCCTTACATAGCCTTTCCTTGTTTCAGTTTTTTCTTTTTTATTTGTCTCGTCTAAGGCATGGTAACTTCTTCAATTTTAGTAGGTATTTTTATAGGGTTCATGCAAATTAAATTACAACAACTCCACAATTACTCATTTCAACTTTTATGTTGTTAAATGTTTACACTTGGTGCTCTGTCTAAATTCTACTGTGTTTTAACTGCAGACAGGGGAGAAATTTAATAAAATTAGACAAGTCAATCTACCTTAAGTACCTCGGACTGATATGCGCCCACTTTAAAAATTAATTTATTTCGTAGAAGATTTGCCGTATATCTTATTAACATCGTATTGTAAAAGAGCTAAACAATCTACTTTCATACTAAATCCGGGGTTTTATATCTTTTGCCATTAAAATTTTAGCCAGACACATCAGTAATTACTTCGTTTTGCATAATGCATAAATGGCCGATTCATAGATTCAAACAATTGTACAAATATGTGTTTAAAATAAATAATATTGTTTATGCCAATTTTTAAAATTGGGTTCAGCTTTGTCCTATTTTAACCGATAGTTTATAATGTTCAATTTTATTTTAAACACATATCGATTTAAATCAATTAACGATTTTCCTCTTATAAAATTGAGATTCTATACTATTGGCGGAGATTTCAACGGTAAAGCCTATTTAACGATTAAAATTTTAATTAATAATTCTTATTTTAGGTGATTTCTAATGAGAGCAATCGTTAGAAAAAAAGATTTATCGCTTCGATTTTAATCTGGTTATATAGGCGATAATTTTCTAGTTTGGCGCTATTTTAAATGATTTTTATGTAAAGATTTATTGAAATACAGCTGAATAAACTCATTTTGCGTAATAAGACGTTTATCCCCTGGATAATATTAGAGCTGAAAGATGCGTAGATCCTCTTATTTAAAGTTAGATCGAAGGATGTTCGAGTATATAATTATGAAATTTTGAAAAATGCTGTATGCCTTTAAAATGCATTTTGATACAGATTTACTGAACGTGCTGGAATAATTTGTTTTTAAAATAGGCATGTTCACACCAAAAATTACAATTATAGATAACGCTAGATAAAGATTGTAGTGTAATTTTATCTTACACACTAGGTAGAGGAGGTTTGGTTCTGGATGTTATCATAAGTAAGTTGGAAAACATGTAACAGCGCTTCATAACCTCCTCACCTATTTATTGTTAGTGAATATACACAGATTTTTTTATCATCAATAAAAAACTATCACAGAGGATTTTATTATATCATTAGGTTTTAATTTATCCATAAAATGTGGTGGGTAGCCGTTAATGATGCGAGTGTTACGCACACCATCCAATTCAGACTGCACATTGTCTGGCAAACAAATGCGCACATTCCTATTACACAGTCTTAACTGTGCTTTTTCATTTCAATGGGCAGTAGTTATTGTAATACAAATACTGCGCTAGTCATGTATTCATATGTAAAACGTACTATAAAATAACCTCTCCAACTGCGTTTCACTCAGTTTAAAATTTTGGAAATTAGCTCCGGCATAATTGCGTACAAACTGAATAGATCTATTTGAAGAACATCAGTAAATAATGACCAAAAGTCAAAGGAACACATACAATAATATTTAACGTTCAATTTGTCTACTTATTCCAGAGATTGAAATGGTTTATTCAAACTCTACACATGTAGGCAATTTCTCACCTGCTCTGAAAGGTTACTCAACCATTTGGCTAATTCATGTGTTGGCATATTTGTCATTGAAATAATTAGTCTCTACGGAATGCCATGTTTGTGCGTCTATGTTAAAGCGTACAACCTTGGCATTTGTGTTCTAACCGGCCACAATTCTATGGGCTCAGCATGTGTGGTCCATCCATCTTGTCAAAGCCACGATATTTCCGTCGAAATGACCATCTCGTTTTTCTCTTTTGCATCATTCTTAAAGTCAGTATCAAATTGTGAACAATAAATACTTTTTTTAAATTGACCTTAAAACAGTAATCACTACGATCGATGATAACCAAACCAAACCCATTGTCCCATTCTCGTTACGCAGCTATGTGCGCTTTACTCAATGGATTTCATTGGCTGCGACCAATTTCCATATTGGCGGCAAACGTCGAAAAGCGTTATTTTAAACTATCTTTATCTGTCATCATTAATCGCTTTTAAATCAGACATCTGATTGAATAGGGAATGAAACTCTGTTCCCGTTAAAATATGACTTCTTTTGCCAAGAATGCTAAAAAATTTTCGTGAGTGTCCCACATTGTAAGTTAGTCTGATTTTCTCTGATAAATTAATCACAAACTTGTTCAGATCGGGCTGTTTGTTGTGCAGTGTATGATTCAGCTATTCAATAGTTTCTAGCTTAGTTTTAAAAACACCGATATGGCAAAAGTATGAAAGCTAGATTTTCGTACATACGGCTTTTATTCAAAATATCCTGAAGATCTGTGCACGAATTTGATTTTTCTTTGTGTAAGTCTTTTCTGCACTGTAAAGTCCCAAGTACAGTAAGTTTTCTCTGTTATGTGTTTTGCCTATTTTTTCTCGTTATTTGGCTAAAGATCGTTTATTTAAATACGAAGCATAACTGGCATGTTATATGTTAATAATAAGGAACTATTGAGTGCTGCCTTGTTGGTCCTTATTTCAGCGTTCTCCTGTGTAATGCTTATAATAAATTAGAAAATTTCCTGCCTAGCACTGAGATTTTCATACTTTTAAAAATTTTGACGTGTGACAAATTCCGTCATTATTAGTGATGCGGTAATTGATTCGTTATTTGGCCTTTGCGTGTGTTATGAATAATGCCCTACTAAGTGCCTCAAAGGGCCCACTCATTCTAGAAAACATTTGTGTACATTGAGGCTAACATTAATGTCTAAAATTTGATGTTCACAATACAGCTGCACATTTCTGACATCAGCCGTTTTATTGAGGCTGCGCTTATAAAATTAACTGGGATATTGATATGATATAAAGAAATCAGTTCTATCCGGAAACATTTGATTATTTATTTTTTAAATGTTTGCAATTCTTTAAATAATCATATCGCAGCATGTGCAGCAGAAAAACTAATTATATTTTTAAAAAGATTCAAATGCTTCTATTGAAGTTTTCGTCAGTTTTCCTCATCTGCAGGAATATTTTTTTCGATATGGAAATCATATGCACACAAATGATGTGATCTTTTTTGATAGCACTATTTTTTGTCTATAATCTCGGTTGCAGGTTTACTATTTTAATTTCCAGGCGACCGATTACAAAGGTTATGCGAAAATTAAATTCTAGCATTATCCATAGCAATACATGTTTTATAAATTAACTTGAAATTTATTTGCTAATTTTATTCTCGTTCAATTAGCATTGCACTTCGTGCTTCTAACAACTATGTAGTAAATGCCGATTACGAACAATTTTTAAAAAAATTGAAGTCGCAGAGTAAAGGCATCCTCTATTCATAATGTAAACCAAATTTCTTTTAAAAAGACATATCTTGTCATATGCATGACCATTTATATATACGTATATTTTTCTGCATGTTTAATATGTATAACCTAAACAATACATAAAACACCAAACGAAATTTATCATTTACTCCACGATCGGTCTTATATATGCACAGAAAATACTATAAACTTATATGAAACGCATCAAAATTCTGATCTTTTTTTCTATGGATGATTTTCTCTTCCAATATACAATAATTTAACGAGTGATGCATGAAGGAATACAAATAGATAAACCTTTATTTTCCGATCGCGCACTAGTAAATTAGTACGAATTTTACGAAATTGAACTCTATTTTGTAGCTCTAGACAGATGTCAAAACAGGTGCCATCAAAATGCAGTATGCATCTCTTCCGATGTATGTCAGTGCAAACCTGGTTACCAAGGCGATGGTTATTACTCATGTGATTTAAAAAGTA
Source organism: Eudiplozoon nipponicum (assembly GCA_029291075.1). NCBI lineage: Eukaryota > Metazoa > Platyhelminthes > Monogenea > Mazocraeidea > Diplozoidae > Eudiplozoon > Eudiplozoon nipponicum. The sequence goes on along the minus strand of JAQBSW010003387.1, from coordinate 46,376 downwards.
AGTTGAGTATAATATTTATCCAAGAATTGATTTTTATTTGATTACTAATGACATGAGGATTTGAAAGCATTTATTATTTTAATTTTTAAATTTGTGATATGAAAAATACGCCTGCTGCGTTGCTTTCTAATTTTGTGTGTATACACCAGTATTCAGATAAACAGAGTATGTGACCAACTACTCGTAGGAATGTACTTTGGAAAACCACTTTCTATCTCAATATATTAAAATATATATGTGTTACTGGTGCATTTCGGTATATGCGATATCTTTTCTAATAACCTATAAGAAGTGTAATTGCATAAATCAAATTTTTCAGTATAAATAATCGCCGCTAAATCAGGAAAGCTATTCTGAATTTTAAATTTTATTTTGTATATGATGTATCAGGTCTTCTACCCGTTAAAGTTAATGATAGACACTAGAACAAAATTCTGCGGTATCTCAGTAGGTAAATTTATATGTAGTAAATACCTTTATATCTGTTAATAAAACGCAAAATCGTATCGCTAAAACAAAATAAATCCCAATATAATGTTACCTTGGAATTTCCTCTTTTAGACAATGCTATTTTGATTTTTTTAAATACCTCGTGGCGAATCGATAATAACTTGGTTCTTGTATCGAAATATGGAATTCAAAATTCTTCAATAATTGCCGAAGACCCAAATTTAATACAATAAGCCGATACACCTAAAACGGTAGTCAAATGATTCAAAATTCAGTTTTATGTGACATTTGCGATAGGATCATGATTAAGCATATGCTAGGCCTAAGTGTTTTCAATTAATAAAACTAACTAAAGATCTCTCGCGCCTTATAAACAAATGACCGAAATTATTATAAGTACCAACCGCACTAGGCAGCAACCAAAATTTAATCCCGGTCGTTTGATAAGCCCCTTCTTTGCTGCCCTAATTAAAGTGACATGGTCCTAACAGTATAACTGCCGTAATCGCTTTTTTATTTTGCCAGGTATTTATCGAACATATCATCATCATCATCATCATCATCATCATCATCATCATCATCATCATCATCATCATCATCATCATCATCATCATCATCATCATCATCATCATCATCATCCCCATCATCATTATAATCGTCATTATGCACAGCCATACAATAGTAAAATGTGACTAATGTCTCACTGACATATAAACAAAAGAAGCGAGACAAAAAAATATTAACCACAAAAAAATATTAATTTAGGCACACAAATTATTAGTGAGATTTCCCAGAGATAAAGAGAGAGAGAATGAAAGAGAGAACCTAGTTACTATGAGTATATTTATCAAGCCAAACCAACAAACAACACCATTATGGCAAAATCAGCTTTGGGGAAATCCAAAATCTGCAATACAGATTCCTCGCATTTTCAATGTATCACCTCATAAACCACCCCAACCTCGCAGCTAACTTTGTCCTACTGAAAATAGAAAGTTACGCAGATGATTCTACTATACATCTGCAACAAGATCGCCACTGATCTCGATTCAATGTCATATCACGAAGGGTCTCTAACCAAGTACTATGATGCGCACGTGAACCCCATCCTTGCAGACGTGTGAGTCCAATACTACCCCATTGTGGATGTAAGTGACTTCAACTCTTTCTTCAATTTAAAAATCTTCCCACCATATTTCTTACACCAATCTGGTGCTGGATGAGAGAAAAGAGCTCTTCTTGGAAATCTGATTGAAGGGATACGCAAAACGTGAATGAGCTAACGAAGTTGATGGAGCATTAATTATTTTTCTGACGAGGAGCACTTGTTGGCAGATGCCAACGGTAGTTATTCGTTTTCGGTCACCAACATGTACTATGCTTCTCAAACAACGATGTTCTAAAGCTTGTAAGCGTCCAAAATCATCAATTTTATGAAGTGAAGTTTCACTAGCGTATAGTAAAACCGCGTGTACATATGTATTGTAAACACGGCCTTCAAAGCAGAATGAAATACTCGCCTTTCTCCTTGAATTGTTATAGAAAGCTTTACTAGCTTTCGCGATTCTCATTATCCCCTCGTCAGACATATTACCTTAGTTATTGATAGAGCTCCGAAAATATGCAAACCTGCCAATTATGTCTAGATCTTCACTTTGCAGTCGCAGATTCGAAGTGAGTGGTGGGTGATCCTGTAAAAGTATCTTATATTTAGAGGGTGCGAATTTCATACCGAGAGACATAACAACGTCTGCGAATCTATTCAAGGTGGCCTGAGAAGAATTTAGATTTTAGAATAATAGTATTATATCGTCTGCATAGTAGAAATCGACCAGTTTACCGTTTGCGAGAACTTCAAAACATGCATCCTGAATGTGTGGAAGAGTGTTGTTCTTAATAGCATCGATTACAAAATTAAACAAAAAGGAGGAAATTGGCTAGTTTTGACGAAAACCCCTGCTGGTTGTAAAGTTGTGAGTTAATTCGTTGTAGATCATAATGCGACCAGAAGTATTTGTGTAGATAGCGCCTATAATATTAACAAATTTTGTGGGTAAACCATTTGTAGACAGAATTTTTTATGAAACTTTGCGATCCACGGAGTCAAATGCACACTTGAAATCTAGAAAGGCAGCTATTGTGGGACGATGATATAAATGACGCTATTCAAGAACCTGTCTTAACGTAAAAATAGTATCTATACAAACTCGTCCTGAGCGTAATCGGGTTTGTTCTTCTCTAGTGTTTGATTCCCGTGAAGCGCTAAGACGACATAGGATAGTCAAAGCGAATAAACTAGGCACCAATGGAGTAAAGTTTAAAGCACGATGGTTCTCGCACGAATTACGATTGCCTTTTTTTCAAGATAGGAATGATGGTCGATACATTCAAACCAAGTAGTACACTCTCCTTATTTCATAAAGTACGATAAAGTTTATTTAATATCGAGCATATAGATTTTTTTACATTTAGTTTGGTATTGCAAATGTTTTTATAAATTAATAGTTGGCCGAAATTAAGCATATCGCAGTAGACCGTTGGCGATGTTTAGAAAGGTGTCGGTTAAAATTAATTTGCCACATTAACATTAGATTTTCAATTAACGCTTTAAATCACTGATAAGTCGTTATGCTGCACATGACTTTAACTTAATAGAAATATCACTAAACTGACAATATATCATGTTCACGTTGCTATAAAATTCTTAAATTAAACTATTAAATTTCAACAATATTAACGTTCTTTTGCACTTATATTTAACTGTATGTCATTCCTTTCTTCTGTGTTCTCACTTGCTGCCCTTATTCGAATCAAAGGATTCATAATTAATTAATTTCTAATGTATATTAAGGAAAAAAACGTGTATTGAAGCAAAAATTTATTAGAAGTCAAGTCAAAACAACGCAGTTAACAAGGTCGCTTTTCGTTTTGCCAAAATTGCACACGACTGCAATATCTTCTGCTTTATATAAACAATTTGGAAAAGTAATGGGCATCTAATTGGATTAAAAACGCATTGTACACCACAGATACACGAAAAACGCACATGAAGCGATATGTACACAAGCAAAAGTAATACGTCAACTTACCTTTATTTGATGTACAAATTTATTCAGTTTATTAGTTGCGGGTTAATTATTTTGAACTAGATAGCTTCCGCAATGCGTGATTCTTTTGTGTTTCTTGCAATAAAAATCACCCATAAATCCTCTTGGCTTATAATTGGATTTATATGAACAAATTCTTATTCAGCCACTCTAAACTCATTCTGTTCGATTAACGTAACTGGTACGCATGTGCACACACACGTGACACACAACTATCTAGTGACAATCCCGTCTTCAGTATAAATGATATGACCAGAGTAAATATCGCGCTTTCTTTATTATTTTGTCTTGTAAAACTGGTGTGACGGCCGACATCGGCAGCTGAAATATAGTGGAAAAGGAAATCAACTGGAATCAGTACTTTGTTAGTTAAAACGCAGATCAGTTAAATTTTTTTTAAATATTGCAGAAGCGTTTTTTCCTTAGCTTGTTATGATAAGTCTAAAATCCTCTTTCCTTCGCTTCTTTCATAATTTGACAGTCCGACAGGTATAGTGCCATGTCCACCTATTACATTTCAATAACTAAAAATATTAGGCTGTTTGAAGTTTAGTTATTCATTTATAGTAAATTTGCACAAATATTTCCGAATACCAATTAAATTTAAATATGTTTGAAGCATTTAGGTAGAATTTTTGCAAAAGGCTCTAACTGTATCGATGTACTTGCTTATTAATTTTCATATAAATTAATTTTTTTAAATATGTAATATGCCAGAAAATATTTGTGTCCACTGATTCAGGTCATCCTTTTTTTATTTTTGTTTTTTTTAATTCTATTTTTGTAGTGTATTATTTAGAACCCGCGATGTTTACACACAAACCCACAGATGCAAGCATAGACACAATAAATCAATATTTTGACTCTATTAAAATTCTTGTAGTAAATCTTGCCGTTTCAAGATAAACGAGCATCGTTTTTTTGCCTGTATAATTGCTATTTATGTAGTAGACCAATGAAAGAATATGTATAGTACTTTAGTGATTTTCGTCTGCTCTTCTAAATTATAAAGTAACTGATACCAACTGTGGTGGTCGCTGCACCGCTCCAAACTCGATGTGTGATGCAAATACGCAACGTTGCATCTGCCTGCCCGGATTCACGGGTGATGGCCAGAACTCTTGTATGTGGGATTGTGGCCAGTGTCACCCGTTAGCTGATTGCTATGCAAATGAGAACGCTTGCGTCTGTCGGCGTGGCTACACAGGAGATGGCATTCAACTTTGCACGCCAATGACTAATCAAACAGGTTGTCAATTCTGTGCCATTATGTCGCATTTCATATCTCTGATTAAACAGCTACGAATGAATTTTATTCATTTATATCTTCGATAATCGAGATATTTATTCAACCCATTTTGCACGTAGCGAAATTTGCCAGATATTCGTTTCGTTAACCTTGATGGAACCGCAATGTCTGATCTGTCACGAAACAATAGGGATATGAAACCTAAATTTTAACAGTTTTATCAAAACCTTAAGATTTCGGCTCAGTTTTTGTTAAGTAAGACAAACATTTTGTTAAGTTTCTATCATTTTACGTATGTTTATTTTTAATCAATGGGCGATGTAGTGATAAACATATTCTTTTGCACCACAGGTTACCACATAATCATAATTTAACTGACTCGCCCATATAGTCCGTATCTATAATATAGTTTTATTGTATTCAACTGCCAGTGCTTTTTTACAGGAAAATGCAAATCATACAAGTGCTTGTTTTAATTACCAGACATGTGTCGTAGCACAGGATTGTTCGTAGTTTTTATTTTAATAGGAAAACCAAGGACTTCCTACCTGGTATTATTTTTCGCTGGACTGCTCAACAGACAATGTAAATACAAATTAATAAAGCAAGCGTGAAATGTCTAAGCCGCCCAATTTATACTTATTTCTGCATAATCTCATAATAGACGCCGAAATTTTATTGGATTGGAGCGATTCGTTTATGCCTGTTTTTATAAATTCATAATATTCATTTATTTATAATTAAATAAATGCGAACATCCGTCTACGTAAAATTAGAAAGTCTGAATTTTAACTTATCATTTGCACTCGTCTTGTTCTGAGCATACAAAATGACGTAACTAATGGTGCCTAGGTGATTATGGATTGCGAAAATTAATATGAGTACACACGTTGTAAGAGATCAGGAATTTAGTACCACTAAAGCATTGCTTAAAACATGAAGTTAAAATAACTGAAGGTCAGACACGAAGGTTAAGAAAATTATCCAAAACAAAGTGATTTTTTAAAGAAATGATTATAATTAGTATTAAAGTATATTAACGTGTGTTAAAAAAGAATAAATAAATGATTAAAGTGTGAAAGATGTTACTGTTAATAATTGATTAACAAATCGTAAATTTATAAAGACACGTTTAAGTTACATTTCATTCGATAATATTAATCGTTTTTCGGTGTAGATTCCGATTCGGATTCTTGCAATCATCGATTGCTACAATTTGTCGATGTTGTGCTAGAAATGGAACCTGGTGATTTTTAACCAACTTTTTCCTTTAGAACATCTTCTGGCATGATTTCAATAGATTCCGTCGACAATCTCGTCGATCTGTTACGGCTGCATATCGCAAAATCAGTGCTATATGAAATCACATGCTAAGAGTGAAACATTTCGCCAAATCAACGTAAAAAATTAAATAATTGGAACGGCATTCAAGTATAGACATATTAATAGATATGATCTAGCGCGTCATACTTTGGAGACAAGACACAAAACAGAATAGAATTATTGTAGATGTATAGCGATATATGCCATACCTGAACGACCAAATCGATTAGGTAATCCTTAAAAATCACGTGTTGAAAATATACTATGAATGAAACAGCGATTGAAAAATTCTAAATCCTTATTGTAACACATCCCTTACCAATGATGGGAAATAAGGATAGTATTATTCAGGATCTAAAACTAGCTGCAGCACAAGATTAATAATATTGAATTAAATATAGCTTACATGTGATTTGAGAAATCTACGACCGGTTAGTCAATTATTTACCATCTTTCAAAATTTAATTCTTTATTTATTGCTGTATTCTTTAATCGATCACCTTATTGAGTTTATTACGTAATATTAGACTTTTATCTCATTTAACAACTTTCAGTATATTATCGTTATTTCTTTAGATAATATTTTTTGATGTCCTGTCTGATTTTTAGTTATTTTAATTTAATATCTTAATTAGGCTTATGTTATTTGACTAATTTTTTATCACTTACTGTGAGTTTATTTGTGTAACTTTGCTCCACTCTCTAAGGACTGAGGTCACCTGTAATTCTAGCAGTTCACAAGTTAGCAAATAAACGGTTAAAATTAAGTACACGATAAGTAAATTTACATTATATCCTTTTCGTTTCACGAAATTGGACGATCGTTTACATGTTGTTATATTTAACTGAATACTTATCATTAATAATCAAACATGACATAATAATTAAAAAACTTGTCTGGCACATGTTGAGTGCAGACTCAAAATCTATCATTGAAGTTTCACTTACTTGATCGTACGCGTGTGCATAATGTTATTTAAATGAATACCTTAAACTTATAAACATAAACATAAATACGCGACGCGCACTTATCCAGTGAAATTCATTCGTGATTATGCGACTACCTAGACATTAGTATAAATGGAGCGGAATAAATGACAATTTATACTTGTTTTTTTCGCCTATATTTGCATTGTTTTATGAATTGTGGACTGAGGAAGGACATTAGGAAAGATTTAAGAAACGTTTCTGCTGCAAATAGACGCTGGAGACCATCCTGTGCTAGTTACATCAGAGTTCACATAGTTTTGCAATATACAGTAACGTAACAACGTATTTTTTTGAAGAGGAGACAGAATGTATTTACAATTACGTATTAGGCATTGCCTACCAATTAAAAATATGGTTCAAACAGAACCAGAAGTGTATAAATAAATCAGCATGAACGAAAGGAATGACCTCATGTACGCATGCGTCTCGTGATTGCTGACAACTCATCGATAAGAGCCAACACTACGGCCAATACCCTTTGTATATTTGATCAGGTAATTTTGCGCAGTTGAAAGTTGTAATCTCCGAAAAGTGTGTATATTAATGTTCTTAAAGTATAAACTTAATGTAGTTTTTGGAAATGCGAATTTTTAGACAACCTACCGTATCTAACATATATCGAGCCTGTACAGAATAGGAAAACTACGATATTGGAGATGGCGACTAATTCTAACCACCTTCTCCTTAGGAAAATCCTTACGCTTCGACCTCGATCGACATTAGTTATCGCATTTCCTGATAATCATGAAATCATTTAATAAAAAATATAATAGTGATATATGTTATAATACGGAGAAAAACTGTATGCAATTGTTTATTAGGTATTGCATGACTAGTAACAAATATGTTAAAATAGGACCAGAAATATATTGCATGGTCAGCATGAACAGGCTGTTTAATCACATGATATTAGATAAATAATCTTATGCTTGCTGTTTCGAAATCCAAATCCATAATTACACATTCAGGATCAATCATTTATTGCATCACAATCTCTTAGGGTGTTAATTTGTACAAAAGCAATTAATGCCGCTGAACTTGTTGAAATTGCAGGTATATGGGGCACACGCATTCAATATGAATGGAGTTTTTCTCGGTCTGTCTGTGAAATGCAGCCTGTTATGGTCTATCTTTGCAGAATTAAAGCAAAACAGAATAATTCCCAGATGCAAGCGTAAACCGTACACTTTTCATATTAAAACCACAATATTTTGAATTTAGTAGAAATGTAAAAATAATGTATGATATATTTCACGCTCACTAAACATGATTATATGCAGATTGCACATTTTAGTAAATAAAGCGAACTAATATGTGATTTCAGGGGAATTCAGACCGTTATTTCTGATAGTATATGTCCATCAATGACGAAGAGAAGTTAGAAGTCTTGGTGAAGATTAAAGTTACCTTATAAACACAAATGTATGGAGAAAAAGTTTAATTCATAATTCAAATAACAGCGTTTCAGTATCTTATATGTTTCGAGTTGTGCCATGAATTGTAAAATAATTTACCCAGATACGTGTTCATTTTCTTAACCCAGCCGCTGTAGTTCAACACTTTAAAGACCTTTTTGGTTTTAAAATTAACTATTCATTTTTGTATTGGGCATTGCATGCGTAGTAACATACAAGTTTAGATAAATTCAGATGGATATGCCCTAGTCAACATATAAATTATATTAAATGTCATTTATGCATGGGTTTCGTGCGTATTGGCGCCTCGTAAGTGTGAGTCGGTACCAGGCCCCAATCCCTGTTTTTATTGGTCCAGAAATGTGGGGAAACTGGGCAGTGCAGTCTAGTGTGTGCTTGCATTCGGACAGAAATGAAGTCGCCTCATATACGTCATCAGCCATGCGAATTCAAAGCTAAACAACGACATATAATATGTAACAGACCTGCTTGGTGTAGCAACGTAGTAACCTTCGAGGTAGGCCAAAATTCACACAAATTGATTATGAAAAATTGAATTTCTGTTTATCCTGCAAAGCTATATAACTTGGTCTCCATCACAATCAGCTGAAATCATATTTTCTATATTTACATTTATCGTAGCCAAATACAGGATTCATTACACCAATAGCATAAATAAACCAAAATTTGACACCACTAATTATGCGTGCTAATGTTTTAGTCGGTACAATTTAAGATTTAAATTTTAAATTTGTCCGCCCGTTAACAAAATACGAATAGAAGCCAAGCATTTGATCCTCTTCCCCCAGTTTCAGATGCCTGTGGAAATCGGTGCATGTCCTACAAATCCTTTTGTAACGCTGCTCTGGTATAACTACCTTAGATGATAGGTAGGTTATAGCGATAAGCATCACAAAAACTATTTGCTTTGAATTTTCGGATTATTTATTACACTAACATAAGAGATTCTAATGAGTGTTTTAATAAAACAGGTTTAAGTACAAATATTCCGGCCCATTTGGCTGCAAAATTTCTTAATTTAATTTAATTTTTTATTATATTATAAGCTTGATTTTTAAACACGCACACACACACACACCATAAAGCAATACAACGAGATACTATTTGGGTATAAATGTTTGTATTCTATCTCGTGGTTTTAAGGTACAATTAGCATAATTCGTTTAGATGTATTCACGTCACGTATTTCATTCCCAAAAAAAGCATATTTATTGTTCTAAGTTGTTTTTCTTCCACTCTCCTAAATCATAAAGTAACAGATACGGACTGCGATCGCCGCTGCACCGCTCCTAACTCGATGTGTGATCCTAGAACTCAACGTTGCATCTGCTTGCCCGGATTCACTGGTGATGGTGAGACATTTTGTACTTGGAACTGCGGCCAGTGTCATCCTTTAGCAGATTGTTATGCAAATGAGAACGCTTGTGTCTGTCAGCGTGGCTACACAGGAGATGGCATTCAACTTTGCACACCGATAATTAATCAGACAGGTAAACGGTTTTTTACCATCACGCAGCAATTAAATTTCCCGATAAAGGCCCGGGCACACCAGATAACAATAAGTAATATCTATGTATACTTTACGCAATAGGGACATTTAGTCCAAACCTTTTGCGTATAGCGAAACTTGCAAGATAACCGTCTCATTAACCTCGTCCAAATGTTTGACGTCTTATCTCTCAGGAATCAGTATTGATATGGAACCGCATTTTTAAAAGTTTTAGAAAAACATTAATGTTTACAAAATGGTTACAGTACTGTCAGTGAGAAATTTTATACAAAATCAACACGCCATTACGTGTCTTGCATTTACAAATGAAGAGAAAATATAATGTATGGCAATTTTCTTCAACTGTCGATTCTTGAAAGATTTTAATAACTACCAGTCCCATTGCATACTATCTGTCGGACAAAGAAGAAAGAATTGTGTCATTCACACGTACAATCGCGTTTCGTCCTCCCATAAACTTCATTAGAGCTCGCCAGAAGACTGAACAACGAAGTTCAAGCCGCAATTCGTATATAAAATATAGAGGATTAGGTTTGCGTTGCGCACTCCTAGTAATCTTGTTCAAATTTTTATTTTGTTGGAAATATCGCCTGCACGATTTCTATGCAGTCGCGAACTTAATTTTTTTCCTTACTTTCTTCATAGACGTGTAATTTAAAGATCTAAACAATTGGTGACTGCGCTAGTGGTAATTTAAATTATTTAAAATAAATTCGCGAGATAAAGATAATCACCAATCGCATTGCGTCCAACCAATCACTTAACGTAATTTGACCCCCAACAATTCCACGTACTTTTGCGTTTCAAACTCTCATGATTATCAGCAGAGATTGACGCCGTAATGTGTACACCTGATCAGGTTGAAACGATTATTTGAGGTATTGAAACTCAGATATGCTGCGTACAGTCATATTATCCACGCATATATTTTACTCGACTGTAAATGTGGGTTGTGTAATTTCTACGCAGCTATAAACAATCAATTTGTGTAGCTTTATGCACACATATAAGTTATACGGGTAAACAAGTATTGATTGCGATAGTGGTGTTAGTATTCCCTTAAATAATATTTGCCAACTTGAATTAAACTATTAGAATTTGATGAATATTACTTCATATATATATGGAATATTTTATAATATTGATGAATATATGAAATAATTTCATATTATTTGTAAAGGAGAGCATCAGATTAAAATTATTTTTATTGTTTTATCAACATTTCCGTAATCATCGGTATTTATAATAGGAGGATTCGTGTATACGTTATACTACTTTACTTTGGTCATTGTACATGACATACGGCAATAATAATATAACTTTCACCTCGATAAACATACAACCCCACGAAATATATAACTACAACCGTTGTGCATAAGACTTCTACTAGTCCACGGTCTTTTGACACGAAGACTGACTCACAATTCGAATGAGAGATTTTCATTCAATATCTAGCCAGTAAAACATCTCTTAGATGTTAATAACATAACCACAGGAATAAATTGAAACGTTTAACTCTCATTCGTGGGCAAGATGAAACTACAGGTCAAAACACCACTATATCAATAACTGTCAATTCCATCGTCAAATATCGCTGATTTATCGCAGTTGACGGTTTAATATTTTTGCAGTAAACTGTCCAAGTTCAAAGTTGTCTAAAAATGTTCTATTCTGTTATGCAGATGGCAAAACTTTACGTGTAATATTTAAACAGATTTTGATTGGAAAAAGTGGTCGTTTTTTAAAGAAATGGACCGTAATGAAACTTGCTGAAATCGCATTTTGCAATAAGTAAATCAGTTTAACTTGTCATAGCACAAACCGTCATTTATATGCAGTCATAAGATTAGTTTCTGATATACAATTTAAAAAAAATAATTTTCAGAAGTCGCTAGCCACGATAATCGTTACAATCTGAAATAAAATTTAGCCAAACAGCTGATTAACATATGACGATTTTCGAACAGGACACGTATAGTCTTAAATAATTTTATTAATATTGTTCTACAAGTCTCATTCGGCAGAATAGATGACTGCGGCTAATTTCAAGCGACGAGGTAAAATTCAAATTAATTAAACACTTATTGTTGATTTGGTAAAATCATTAATTTTATTATCCTGTTAAACTAGTTAAATCGCTTTGCGATTGGCTAATTTGTATACGCGTGTGATCATAGAACAAATTGTACACAGTCAGTTTAAGTTACAATTGGCACAACTTGTGCAATGATTGATGACTTAGTTAGTTGCATTGTTTATAGAAATTCAATTAATTGAATAATAAGGATTCCATGTAAGTTACAACGTTTTCTAGGAAAACAAGTTGATCAACACGGTCGTCTGATTCGACGACTGGTTAAATACAATGGGATTGGTGTTTACTTTAAGCTCGAAAGCTTGATTTAAAGAATTGTTACCACCACCCGCGCAACCAATTATTGTAAAATTGTATTCCCTATACATGCATAAGTGGCGAAAGCTGCAAACTGTTAATTTTCGTGACTGCATAGAAATTGTGCAGCCAATATTTCAGGTCAAGTACAATGTATGCAAGACTACTAGAGGTGAGAGCCGCATATCAAATTTTTCTTTCCATATATATGCAATGCGGTTTGATCCTCGCTAGTCAGTTTGCCGTCGTTCTCTGATGATAATCGTGGAATTTTGAAACGCATCAGTGCGTGCGACTGGCAGTAGTTTTGCTATGTTGTTCGACGACTGGTTAAATACAATGGTATTGGTGTTTACTTCATGCTCACAAACTTGTCTGATGTTGGGTAACAACCTAATTACACCAAATGAAGACAGATTAAATTTGAAATGATCTTCATTGAAATAAACACATCCAACTAACACAGGGTCGTAAAATTTGCACAACTTATATAACTCTGTATTAGTTGGTGGTGTAGAGGTTTGTAAGCTATTGAAATAAAGAGAAGGAGATTTGTAAATACACGACCCACATTTAGACCGAAATATCAATTAATAAATGAAAAGAAGTATTTTTTATGAGTGTGTGATATCTTATCTCGGAAACTAAAGAGTCTACGAAAATGGGCCAACATCACCCCACGCAAATGCCTTTCAGTTACACCTTTCATTTGTTTAATTGAGCAGTTAATTTTATCAATTGAAAATGTGTGATTGCTACCGTGCGGTCTAAACTGCGCTGACAATTTTCCGTTATCCTCCATGTATGCCGATTGATATTATAAGCATTTTCTGAGTTTAGACGGCGGTAACTTTGCCATTGGGTAACTTGATATATAGAAAATATACTTTGGAATTGTAAATTTCGATTTAACATTTGGCTAACTGTTTATACCACATAAATAATGAATCATTGGTGTAATATGCGATGAAGAGATTCCTAAGATACAGAAACCTATAAAAAAGGTAAACAATAATTGATTAAGCGAGTGGTGGTAACAATGCTTTAAATCAAGTTTGCGAGCTGTAAGTAAACACCAATCCCATTGTATTCAACCAGCCATCGAACAACATAACAAACCTACCGCCAGTCGCAACGCATTGACGCGTTTCGACCTCCATGATCATCATCAGAGTGCGACGGCAAATTGACTAGCGAAGATCAAACTGCAGTGCGTATATATGGAAAGCAAAATTAGATAAGCGGCTGTCACATCTAGTAGTTTTGCATACATTGTACGTGACTGGAAATGTCGGCTGCACAATTTCTATGCAGGCACGAACATTTGCTGGTTGTAGCTTTCGCCACACACATATATATATAGACAATACAAGTAAAAAATTATTTATTTCGCGGGTGGTGGTAACAATTCTTTCAATTAAGCTTTCGAGCTTGAAGTAAAAACCAATCTCATTGAGACTAGCGGTAGTTTTGCTATGTTGTTCGATGACTGGTTAAATACAATGGGACTGGTGTTTACTTCAAGCTCGCAAACTTGATTTAAAATTACTATAAGCAAGTTGTTTGAACCAATTAGTATTTTTTTTAAAGTATTCCCAACAAAGTACAAAGTATTCCGTATTCCTCTATAGTGTTTCAGTTACGATTATTTAATATAGTATAATTTTGAAAATGAAAATGAGCTAGTAAATACATAGCACGTTAATTACCTTTCATTATTGCTAAGACGAAAATGTCAAACAATCAAAATTGCTGCATATCGTTTGTCCTTAGAAGTATTAAACTGACCCCTTCATGATAAACAACACATGAACCTTAACACTGCGTGTTCTCATCGGTCGTTTATACTTTAACAGTGATTGATCGTTCTTAAAGTTTAACTTTTCCTACTATGATTAATTATAATTCCGTCGCTCACATTTTTCACATTCCATAAGGATTCATACCTCGAAATGATTTATCAGGCTAACATTTCTATTTCATTTATTCGTTTTTGTTTACTTTGTGTCTAAAGTATGCAAATTAATTGTAGACATTCAAAATATGTCGACTTTAACCAAAACAATAGTTATTACATTGTCTCCAAGCATATTATGTCAAATAGGATAAAAATACTGTATTTAGCATCAAAATCAAATTTTAAACAGTGAATTTTGCTAAAATTATATATATTTCCATAAATGCTCAAATTACGTATTATTACTCAAATTAATATTGCATTATTAAATTTAATTATACATAAATCATGATTTTATAAAATTAAAAGACCCGATTTTATTTAATGCACAGAATACAAATTTAAAAATTTGAGTTTTTAATAATTATTAGGAACTTTTTTGCACTTGCAAGATTAGGATGAAGTAAAAGTTCAAAATTCACAAATTCTTCTTTTGCATAAATAATCGTTATAGGTACTAAAAGAAATTCGTTAGATTTAAAATCTTTGGCCGGGTGTAATCAATTCCTGTGAAACTAATACCCATACAGGATAAACCAATTGCTACATTGCTACATATTAAATAAGAAAAAATGTTTTTTAAATATTTATACGACCAAAAATGTCGGATAATCAGTTGTAATAAGGCGCACAAAGTAGATATGAATTTTTAAATATCTTATATCTTTTTCTACCTGAGTCAACACTAAAAACAACAAAATCCAATCCCTAAAGAAAAAGCTAGTATAGAGAAGTGACCACACTTAAGGCAACCAAAAAATGCTAATAAATAAAGACAGGCCAATAGCCCGATCTTTATCATCTGCACGAAAACAATTTCGCCTAAGAGAATTGTCAATATGGTACTAGTGCCCAGAAGTGCTCTTACTTTAGGAGAATGTGCTTTCCATGCTTACAGTGGCATTTTTAGTTTAAACTATTTTTTTTATTCCTTCAATTATTTTTATCTACTGATCCATCATTGCTGAATAAATGCAAAATAGAATATTTCTCACATGCAAGCGAAAACCATAAATATGATTATTCGGGAAGTAATAAATCAGCTTCACGAAGGAATTCAGCTTTGAGATTCCAGAGACAAATCATGATATAAACTACGTGAAAGCTCTGCAAAGTGTACTAGCACAATAATACTTGTGATTAGCTAAATTTCACTCATTTATTGAAAATAAAATTTTAAACATCGGTTAATCCAACGAAGTATTACATCCTGGCCGCGATTGGTATTAGCTTGGATGTATTTTATAAGACTAATTTAGTCAATACACTAATTCGCACTCGCACTCTAATTAATTTAAATCACCATGCATCAGTTATTTCTCTATCGCATGTAGAGTTACTTTTTCAAAGGTCATTTTAAATAGAAATTACATTATACTTACTCAAAATTAAGACTATTTTGGCATCGTTATAAGCATTATTCTTAACGAAGAAATTAATCAAAATTATCAATTTTAATAAAATACTATTTATATGCTTCTTTACACATTTTACTGGCTTGAAAACTCGCCATCTATCCTTCCTCTAATTTTTGAATGGCGTCTTGAGAATTAACGTGTTGCTGAAATATCTGTTTCGTTCAGATAATAACTATTCTTTACATTTTAACTCTGATTGTCATTAGTCTTTAATCTCGCGTAAAAACGAATAAAGTCCAATTTAAACTGATGTATTCCAGTTTCAATTTTTAAGCTAAAATTTTTGTCCACCGTCTATTCACATACCCTTTATAACGGTACACTCTACAAAGATCTGACAGTATAAATTGCAGAATGAATGCAGGCGAAGATAATATTGATTTTATTCACATAACAGTTTAACGTTTAAATTTATTCCCTTCTTCGTATCTTGTAACTTATGCAGCCTATGTTGTGTACGGCCGTTTGAAAAATGCACCATATTTATTATCATCTTACCTACTGACAAATGTAACAATTATTTTCAATTTTTTTGAAAAAAGTGTGCGTTATAAGACAAATTTCCTTTCCCATCTAAATGAGAAAATTGTATAAACTCCGTAAAATAGCAACGTAGAAAATTGTAACTTTGGAAGTCCAACTTTAAAAGTTGTATAAATCATTCCAGACGGCGAGCATGCCATGTATTTCCTATCCACAAGATAGAATAGTTATTGTGTTATTTAGGTTTTCTTCTAATAATCTTAATCATAAAATAATTTATACCGACTGCGGTAATCGATGCACCGCTCCGAACTCAATGTGTCATCCTAAAACTCCACGTTTTATCTGCCTGCTTGGATTCGAAATTGATGGTCAAAACTATTTTATGTGGGATTGCGGCCAGTGTTAACCGTTATCAGATTTATATGCAAAAGATATGGTCTGAGTATGTCAGCTACATGGGAGATGGCATTCGAAATTCTGCACCGATGACTAACCAAACAGGTTGTCAATTCTACGCCATCATTCTGCAATTTATTTTCCTGATAAGACGTTTGTTATGTTTCATTTTAAAGCGGTGCTTTAACAGCTGATGATAGCTTGAAACTATCTTTACCTTAAGCAAGCGTGAGCCTCATTCTGAACGTTTTGTGCGTAGCCAAACTTGCCAGATATTCATTTTTTGAACCTTGACTAGTTTGACTTATCTAATATGTCATGAGCTCATGTGGATAGGGAACTTCTTGTTTTAAAATGTAATTAAAACGCAACGTTTCAGGCTGTGCGAATCGGTAAATAAAATCAAGACGTTATTAGATTTAACAAATTAATAAAAAATATATATCGATTTTTTCAATTAGATTTTATTGTACAACTATTTTCCATCCTATCGTCATTCTCACGACACGTCCTTATAGCACAACATCAATAGAGTATGTTGATTTTCAACAATTTTTGATGCAGTTCGAAAAAAATTTCATGGGCGCCTGATTCCTAATTGGCAATATATTGCTCCAGACAAATTTTAATCTATTCTATTGTAATTAAATTTAACATATCCACAACCGACTTACTTTGTTAGTATATTTGCACAAGTAGTTCTGCGATAATCAGACTGATCCTCCTGTCTAGGTGCATTACGTTTCATTCTCTGTGGCGGCTGGGTTTTGATTGGACATGTCGCTCTTGGAAGCCTCCACAATATTTGTAATATGAACTGAGAACAGAATTTATAAGCTTAAAATAAACTCCAATCATACTTTAATTATGTATTTGCACAAGGCTGCAAAAATCTCGTCAGGCACACATATTGACGTGTTTCGGCCTTCCATGATTATAGTCAAGGTACGTCAGCAGCCTGACTAGCAATGATCAAGCCGAAATTCATTCATAAAATGTAAGAAGTCAGATTTTATGCCCGCACCACAAGTAGTTCCATTCACATTTTACTTGACGGAAAATGTCAGGTGCAAAATTTCTCGGCAGTCACACTTATAAATTTGTCCTTTCTCCAATACGCCTTTAAAACATATACATTACATATTTTAAATTATCTCTTACGCTCCATCTTAACAGTTGATATACAGGATAAAAATAGGACAGTAATTAATTTTGTATAGATGGAAAAAACAGTCTACATAAAAAGTTTACATAGAAAGCTTTTCAAAATATTAGTCCACAAATTTCAACAATAAAAAAACACTAAATAATTTCGATTGAGGCTTGACGAGCCTCATAGCAATGCCAGTGCCGGGTCAAACCTATAATGTTTGCACAGTTCTGGACAAAGTCTATTTTGAAAATCATTTAAAAATTGGATGCCGTGGTCGTACATCTTGCTTTAATTCCAATTAAAAAGCATTACTTTGAGACGTCCCATTCTTTACATGACAAAAAATGTTAAATTCCAAACGCGCCTACAGCACCATTCTTATTTCGCACACATCAATGTGATGTGTGCACCACCAAGCGTGAATTCATATTTTCTCTGCACCTTTCGAACTATTATCTTAAATTCTTATTTTGGAAAACATTTTTTACGAATTTTAATAATGAATATCCTACATACATTGTATTTAATTCTGACCAAATTTAAACAAAAATTGAGTTAAATATGTTAATCTATCAGAATCCGTGTTTCCCACAGACAGTGTTACAGAAGTGAACATTTATCGCGTTCTTTTGTGACGAAGCTAACAAATGCCGCCTTGCCTTTTAGTAAAGAAAACTTCCTTTGTTGCAGAGATCACTTTCTTCAAATTTCTATCGTTAAATTATATCATATCCGACCAAAACTTTATGTGATATATCAGGCGTTTTAAACAAAGTCCGTCTGTTTATGAGCATTGTGTTTTCCCATCTTTGTCATGCTTTAGTTCTTAAAACTTGACAAAGAACTTACTGCAGATTGCGGCCATAGCGAACCACACGATCCGATTACGTTTGTCATTAATTTATCGAGGAAGAAACTGAACTCTTTACTGAATGAGGCTCTCGCTTATTGAAATTTGTTTTGCGTTATTGGCGAAGAAATTCATACACAGATAGTGAAGCTCATTTTGAACCGCTATTCAATCAGTCATCTGGCTTAAATGCGATTAATGATGTGATAGACAACAATGGTGTAAAATAAAGCTCATCGACATTTGAAAATATTGTCCAAACTTTTCAAAGTAAACTAAATTGCCTATGAGAAAAGCGCACATGGCAGCTTATCAATAATTGGCAGGAGACAATGATCGTGTTAATTTATTACGAAACAAAGAGTCTGAACTGGTCGAAATTGTTTGCGAAAAGTAAGTTTCTAAGATTTATGGCCTGATTTCTGGTCCACAATTTGAAACTGCCACTAATAAGAGTTCAATGAAAAATCCGAGAGTTTTGTTTCGAATGAAGGTTTACTATTTGCAGCATAATGAGCTGATCACTCAAGCCTGATAAAAATAACTGAGGCTAGTTGCAGCACTGAAACCTGGATGGTATGCCTTATCAAGTCGCAAATGACCAAGTTTGACAGTGGCAAATAAGCCGACAAATGAGTTGCCCAAACTATTGTGAAACCTATAGAAACCCATAAGTAACATCTTGTCTCGATTTTTTGAATGGTAGATAAATTTAAATTACATATTATAGTTTGCGTTCAAATGATGTGCGATCATAACTAACTAATGGCCCTTTAATGAAAAATATACTTTTTTTTATTTAAGTAAGTGTGGGAGAAATTTAAACTAAATGAAGCACAGTTGGGAAGATGATTTTATTAGTATTTTTAAATTTTCAATTCATTTTCAGTGGTCAACTATAAATATATATATATGTATATACATACGTCTTGGATTGAAATATCTCTGAACTATTGAGTTAAGTAAAACTATATAACCGTTATGTGGATAATATATTTCTGGTACGTAATAGTCATATGCAATTGAATAACTGTTTGCTAAATTCAATAAATCGAGTCAGAATGTTCAATTTACAAGTAGAAACGAGGAAAATGACAAGCTAGCTTTCGTTTTTGAGTTCCTCAAGCACTGGACTGGTGACTTAATCTGGCGATCAGTCTTACATAAGAAAACATGGACAGAGCAATTTCAGCAATTCAATAGTTGCTGCCAAATGAATTGTAAATAAGCTTAGTTAAGACACTGTGTAATAGGAAATAGCGCATTTGTTCGCATATCATCAAAGTTTACCCGCCACGTTGTAAAGATCATTATAGACTTCCTCATATATATAACCCGTTTCCAACTTTTTTCAGTTGAGAGCTAAGCTGACTACATTAGAATTTGAATTAAAATTAGTATTATTTATTTGTTTTCAAACCATGTATGATCTAGTAAATAAAATCTTGTAGAGGAATTACAACTAAATCAGATAAATATATACAATAAAACCTGAAGTAATGTGACTTTCGCACAATAAAGAAATTCAATTGTAAATTAAATCAGATATGTTACTACAATAAAACGTGAATTATTGAGCTATTTATCCAATATTCAGTTGCATTAAATTGATATGCATTTTGGGATACATTGTGTTCAATAGATGTCAATATAACATATTACTGCAGATTAACTATAAATTTTTCTTTTTAAGCAAATGTAGCAAAACAAATACAATACAACGGTTAAGAGGAAATGAAAGCAAAACTAAAAATTTAGTTCCGTTTTGGTTTTAAAATATTTCGAAAATGAACTAGTTTTAATGATATCCATCACTAAACATATTCCTCCTAGTGTGAAGAAACTTTATTCACTGCAATCAGCACCTAAATATATTTACAGTTTGAATTGCGCCTAAGAGTTATGAGATTTATACGGATTCTGTGGATGATTGGGATCACGCTTGTTGGAACAATTACGAACCTGGTGTTTGCAAATTAAAACTGATGTTGCACGCACGTTTTTGACTAAACATATTATGTTCTGTGAAAAATGTGATGTGCATACAAAATGCTTTCAATTTGGATGAAGGCTAGTTGTGCAAGTATGTTTCGCTATTTATACGCGATTACAATAAATAGACGTTACTCGGGACTGATTTAACAAAGAAAATTTGATAATATATTGGCAAAAACTTGGGGCCTTCTAAGCCCTCTATGGAATTTCCTAGACATTTTCGCCCTTTAATCTTCTAGTGCGAATATGCTTATATGTTCTTATGTGGACTTTGAATAAAATTAACCCCCGCGTTCTACTTTTTGAGTAAATTGGGTGATTGTTTGGAGTGACTTACTTATTTGAAAAATAAATATCCTTAAAACATTGTCGTAATTTCTGAAAAAATTAAGCAATCAATGATTTTGCAAATTAAAAAACATGCCTTTATTTCAAGTTTCCTGCCACACGTACTGACGCGCTTCGTCCTACCTTGATCATTAACAGAGTACGACACAATCAGACTAGCGAGGGTCAAATCGCAATGCATATATATATAGAAAGCTAAATTAGATATGCGGCTCTTACCTCTATTAGTCTCGCGTACATTGTACGCGAATAGAAATATCGGTTGCGAATATACATTGCGCTCAGAGCATTTAATGCCATATACAATTGAACAATAATCAATTGTGCAGGCGGTGATAATATTTATTTAAATCATATTTGTGTGCTTGAAATAAAAACCAATCCAGTTGTATGTCATTAGCCGCACAAAGTATCAAGACCACTTTTTGTAATTTTGCATAAATAGTAAATAAACCGTGTATACTTATACAGATCAGGCTAAACGAAAACGCGTACATTCAAAGCAGACGCGCAATATTAACAATTCTTAAAAGCTTTTAAGAATTTCTTTACATCATGTTTATCTTACTTGAATACTCTATTAACACTTAATAATATATTAGTCATTTAGAAATATCCCATATTTTTAAACAACGGCCACAGATCTTCCAGTAAGTCAAAATAAGTGGCAACGAAAGCTGTTTAGTTAAAATATGTTAGAAGGTTTTATCATTTTCAGCACGCATCCATGTTTGCGATTTGAAGATTCATGTATAGTAAATTTATTTCTTCCGACCATTCAAAGTTTCTCTTGTTTGTTCAATCTGCTGATTGACAAAGATAAAATATATTATCTAAATAAATTTATAACGTCAAACAATATTTAATTACAGCTGCCCATCATAACAAATCTAATAACCCTCAGTCTTGTGATAATATTTGTAACTCATCATTTAAATTGATGATTGCAATGAAAACTAGAACCATTGACAGACCACTTGGTATTAAATGAAGTTAGTCTCACGAACATTGGAATAGTTAGACACTTTTAACTCAAAGGCGTGCACTACACGAAAATACGCAAAAAAATTCTATTTGTCAATTTTGTTGTGAAATATATTTATTTTACAGCAGTTAACAGTCTAAATGTATTGAAGTAATCAGGCATTATATTTTAGAAACAGCCTTAAAAATTTTCTTTACTATTATGAATAAAACAGAAACTATCATGATGTGATTAAAAATAGTTTAATTGAAAAACGTGTGTTTCTTCTAAAACATTTTCAGGTACTGTGCCTTGCTTAAATCTCATTGCGCAAACAACTAAAAAAATCACATATCGTGACATAACCCACCCTTTTAAATTAAAACATTAGTTTTTTATGGATTTTTAATTCACAATCTTTTCAACTGTCGCTAACCATCTAAAACACCTTTACTAAACCAAAATAATCGTTAAAAGCTCATTTAAAATTGAACTAAATTGCATTACTATATATGGCGATTTTCGAGCAGGCCCTGTTTAGCCATAATTAATGGGATTAATATTATTCGGCGCGTCTGTATTTGTGTGGGGTCAGCTCAACTGATTATAACAGAATTATGAATCATTTAATGTGATCTAGTGGGCTTTAATTTTATTCAAATATATCTCTTATTTACTTTTATTCAAGGTTGCGATCTTGAAATGAACACCTGATCGATTATGTGCATACGTTTGTCAGTATAAACTAAGTATTTCTAGTGTTAAATAGGAATTCATCCAGTAGACCAATTTCGTCCTTATTGGGAACTCATCGCGTACTGACCAGAATTTGCCGAGGACAAGACACGTCTGCTTGAAAGTAATTGTTATCACCGCCCGCGCAAACGATGTTCGTTTAATTATCTCTCATTTCGTACATACGTACTTTGTTTAGTCTCTTACAGCAGTTGTCCCCTTTTATGGTTTGTTAAGCTGCATTTATGTTTGGTTTTGGTACTCTTTTCACAATATCAGTTTGTAATAGTGCTAACAAAATATGAACAATAAATTGGAAATAAGATATTTAAATTATATTATCTAAAGTAATTCAAGGAATTAACTTAAATTAATTTTTATAAATGCGGTAAATCATAAAATATCGTGACTGTGTAAAAATTTTCAGCAAACAATCCACTGACAAAATATTTTCTTGTTTATTAGAAGGGAGCGTCGCATTAATGATTTTGAAAAGTTAGGGTAGCTACATTGCGGTTAAAACTGTGTTTTTCAGTTACCCATCGTGCTTTATTTATGCCAAAATGAAATTATAAACTTGTGCTGAATGTAGAAGGTAGTTACTTTGCTGTGGTGTGACTGGAAATATAGTAACCTTTTAAATTACGAGATCTGCGGATACTGAATGTTTAAAACACTCGAACAATTATTGACGAAATGTAAAATGAAGGATAACAGACCATATGCGCAAATGTGTATGGATTTGCTGAATT
Source organism: Eudiplozoon nipponicum (assembly GCA_029291075.1). Taxonomy (NCBI): domain Eukaryota; kingdom Metazoa; phylum Platyhelminthes; class Monogenea; order Mazocraeidea; family Diplozoidae; genus Eudiplozoon; species Eudiplozoon nipponicum. Next base: position 22,865 of record JAQBSW010003387.1, on the reverse strand, counting down.
AACAGGTGCGCAGAATTAGTTTCATTTCTCAATTTTGGTGAAATTTATCATATCATAAAATCCTTTGTGTTAATGGCATGTACCTAACATAGTGTTGCTACCCTTTAAAGGCTCAGTATATGTATTATATGTAGTAAGTTGACTTTGAAGTCGCGTTGTTAAAGACTATATAATGTTAGCTCTACTATTGCTGGCTTGCACATTCGACCATGAGATAGTAACGTCCAAACGATCCAAACTCCTAGACTAAATATATTGTTGGTATAGTAGTAATTGGTCATTTTAACATTAAAATCTTACTGATTTAAGCTTGTATATACCCACGTATCCGACTTTGGTTGGTCGTTCACCCATCTTGTATCTAGAAAAGAATTGTTAGGCTCATATATAGTTCTTTCTCTCGTGCCTCCATTTGCCAAGTATACTATACAAAATGGCCTATAGTTTATTATTTGATTATTTTAAAAAAGTTATACGTTTATCGTAGAATGTTGTTTACATCATTCAAAATAACATAAAGTGCTGAAAATCAGGTAATTTTTCATAAAATAAGTTTGAAATATAAAATTTACCTTGTCATTTCATTTTCTGAATTTAGGAGAATTGTCCTTTAATAATTGCACTGAATACCACAATAACTAACTGAGTCCTAAAAGATTAGAAACAAATAAATAGTTTAATATAATTTTTTAGATTAAATTTGTATATAAATGTCAATAAATAACGATCATTTTCTTTAGCGTTATAAAAGAAATATTATTATTACTATATATTATTAAGCATTTGTTGACATGTTCTCTTATGAAGTGAGTAAACCGTCGCATTTCGCCAATACAAATTCAGGAAAACCCTATTCTTACCTCACTAACTCTTAAGAAGTTAAATCTGAAATAAAATTTTTACCACCAAGAAGGTTAGAATCGCAGTTCTAAGCTAAAGCCGATAAGAAACATTGAAGGTCGAAACGTGTCAGGAAGTGTGAATGACTGTAGCATTTTCACGGTTTTGCAACTGAATAGATGCTCTGGAATAGATGCTACTATCAAGCTTGCTAACTTGACTTTAAAATTCAATATGCATGAAGTGTTTTATACCTGTTTGCATGTTTAAAAATTTTTGTCGTAACCTGAAGCTACATGTAACAAAAGGGAAACGAACCACTGAAGCTAATCATATCATAAACACAAACCCACACTTAAGACCAGTAAAAACCAAGGTGGAAAGACAGAGATTAACACTTTAAAAGTTTTCATCTGGATGAAAAAACTTCGCAAAGAGACGTGTCGGCAAAGACTTAGAATCAAGAAATCGCCGAAAATTTATGAGAATGTATGTACTACGCATAAACAGTAACTAATTTTAGTTTCGACTAATTTTTATTGTTCCTGCAAATAGTTGTAATTTACGGCATATTAATAACAAATAAGTGTATAATGGAATAACATTTATACGGATTCGTAAATTATATACAACAATATACAACCATCAAAATTTATAATATTGAAGATTATTAAAAATTTGGTTTGAAATATTTCATTTTTACAAAAATATAACTAATTTCAAATGGCTCAGTTTTGTAAATAAAACGAAGAAATATATGCTTTTAAATAGACAAAATCATGTTAATACTCTTTCCTTTCCAAATAATAGATATCACAAACTCACTCAAAATTCTTCTTGATATTTATCGATCGAAATTTTTATCGACACGCCAGTCGTCTTTTACAAAATCTGCGCACCTTATTTTAATAACACGCGAAATTTTACACCCCCAACCAACACCAAGTTTTATCAGTTGTACACCTGATACAACTGTGCTATCTAATGTTCTTATCACAAAATATGAAACTAAAAATCCTATTCATTCTCAGTTGGTGAATTTAATTTGTGAAAACACGTGAAGTATATGTTTTGTTGTTGTAATAAGCGGGGATTTCTAATAAATAATGATTGGCGAGTTGATGGAAATATCAATCAGTGAATATATGAAGAAGAATTTTAGTTGAACGTGTGATGCATCTTTCGTCGTAAAAGTAGGGGTCTATTAAAAAACAAAAAAAGAACAATATCACGCAGTATAAATACCATTAGAAATTTTTAAAAATATTTTTGACAGTACCTTTTCCTGGATGATGATGATGATGATGATGATGAGAAATTACTAGTAATTATGAAGAGTAAAGCTCCTCTATGAACACAGTCATTTTGAATGAATCGAAATCTGTTTCTTATAATCATTGTTCAACATAATCGTTCGGCATTCAAATAAAAGCAGTTGATTAATTTATATAATCCGAGTTTAATCATGATTTCTAAATTAAATAGCCAAATATGTCCACGTCTAACACAGTTGCTGCCAATACTGTACTATATATTTCTGTGTCAAATTTTGTCCAAGAGTTAGAAGGCATTTTTTGTATGAAAAGCAATTATGTATTTGTGCATTCGGTATTACGTACCTAGTAAAAAGTAATTTTAAATAGGACCAAAAGGACATGTCAAAGTCAGCCTGAACAAAAATTGAAATCCAGTGTACACATGCATTTTGTACTTCTAGGTGACTCGTCAGTAGAAGCCGATGCCACGCCTCATCCAAACTATATTTTTTTCAGTTATTTGAGGCAATCGGTCAATGCGCTCTCTTATAAATATGTGTATTCGGGCAGAAGTAACTCAGCAACAAAATAGACTTCAGCAATGCGATTCCATGGCCAACTCACGATATATAATATGTAAAAGCTCTGTAAAGTGTACAAGCAAAATAATATTCGTGATTACCTAATTTTGACAACTTGTTTAAAAAAACAATTTTAATAAATATAACAATTTATTCAACTTTTGTGAAACAATTTTGCGTAATAACACAAAATTGCTTTCCAATCATTGTGAAAAATAAAGGAAATCAGGAATGCAAACCTTTGAAAAGTGGATCTTCTCAGGACCAACTTTAAACGTTGTATAATGTATATTCAAATTAGCGCTGTCAAGTAAAATTTTACTTAGCTGAATGTACAAAGTTAGCGTATTATTTAAAATATTAATTGCGTCTGTGACAAAAATAACGTTTAATAGTTCAAAATAACTTTTTAATAATTTACGTTTTATGCTGAATGTTAAAAAACAGTAAGCTTTTGATCAGTTAATATTTCAGCTATTTCTAATATGTAATTTTTTTGGATTTATAACAAGTCCACAATAAAATGGTGGCAACCTGCTGTTGTGCCTTCAGAAATATTGTAACTAAAGACAGGAGTTCTTTAAACACTTTTAGAAATATGCATAAATTTGCCATCTACGTGTGCAAATTTTACATTGAAAAATATTGAAAAATTTTCTTGAAATATTTGATCACCCGTTAAATAAATATGATCTAAATACTTTTTATTTTAAATGCTCATATGATAGTTAATCTCCATTACAAAAATATTTCATCACGTTTATGAACTTTAAAAAAACATGTTCATCATAGCGCTATCGCTCCTTCTGATCAATTGACTTACTATCAAAATGAAATACAGGAATAAATTTTAAAATATAAGATAACGGATGTAATATTAGTACATCTAAACGATATATCAAAATGTTTGCTCATGGAGTTCACCAAGACGAAAAAACTTTTAAAAAATTGTATTTTGGCTTAGAAAGCCGCGAGGTAATGCAAATGTACGAAAAACATTGTTCCTGATTTCCTGGAGTTCATGACAACTTCTATTAATTTAGATCACTTCAGAATAGTTAAGCAAACTTGTTCACTTAAACTAAACCAAAATTATAAATCCTTTTTCGCATTTAACATTTTACACAGGACAAAACGTTTAGCGATTGACATACATCCATCGCCCGTCTCAACTTTAACCCACCCGGTTGATATTTACTCGAAAGATTCTGCATTTAAACTTTTACTGCATTTACATAAATATGATTATCCAGAGATGCATATAATTTGTACATAATGTGAGATGTGGACTGCAGTGAAATTTTGTCTTTCGCATTATGTAGAGGAAGTTTGATATTGGATGTAATTAAGAGTGTTTAATCTGTTAAATATCTTAATGCCAAAGCGGAACGCAATCTTTCTTTCATGCCCATCATTCCCTTTTCAACTTTGGATTTTATGTGAATATACACGGGCTTCTTATCAACTATAAAAATATTCATTAGGTTCCTACTTATCTGTAAAATCTTATGGGTCACCTATTAGCTCACCATCAAACTTATTCTGCAAGCAGTCTGGAGAATAAATGCGCGATCCCTTATTAAGCAACAAATTAACTAATTCTTATTACCATTTAAACTTGTAGTTGCTGCTTAAATGTGTATATTGCTCTGTCCATGTTATTTACAAAACACTGACCTGTACAATGTGACATAAGTTCCACGTTTGCGTAACGCATCTATGAAAGCTACAGCGTAATTCACTTCTGTAATATCATCCTCTTAGACATTTATCCTTTTTCTGTTGTTAATTTCACATTTGGATGCTGACCATCGATTTTATTAGGTAGCTCTCCCGTGTATCTATGTCTATCATAGCCCAAAATATGCCATCAAATTAACCGTTGCGTTATTATATTTTTTCTTTCCAACGTGCTCATAAACATATAAAAAATTATTGGGGCTAATGCCAAAGGCATTAAAGGGCCATATATTCTATGTATATTCGTCAGTTGAAGCTTCATTTAATATATGAGAAACACAAATAAATTAATTGCTCAAAATGTGCTTCATTTGGTTTAAAATTTGTGAATTTCTCTATTACGTATTGACGCACAAGCTTAATAGTCTCCAGCATATGGACATTAATAAATACTAGCCTAACATCAATCGAAAACGCCCAATAATTTTTAATAAATTAATTGGTTTTTCTTCAAAAAATTCAAAAGTATCGTTCAAACTGTCTTTAGGTAAGGAATGTCTCACTAACTTCCATAGGTTAGTCATTTTTTGGTCAATTAATTCATTAATTAATTTGTCATTGGAACAATTGGTCTTCCGGAACGCATGTAATCTAGGTGTCCGTGTTCCAACTGACCTCTGGTGTTTGTGCTCGACTAAAGTGATCTGGCCATCTATCGACAAGTTTTTCCCGTTACATCGCACTTTGTGTCAATTTTAAATTGCGGACCATAAAGTATGGCTTTCATAGTGCTTCGAACCCTGCTTCAGTTATTACATGAAGTTCAATGCCAGGAGTGCAAAGCTGTTTTCATTAAGCGAGAGCCTCATATTGTAAAAAGTCCATTTCTTCTTTGGTAATTCAATTCTTATGTTTTATTCCTTCAGTAAATCCTTTGTGAAGACAGAACGAATGCGTTACAGTATTATAGTTCACAATTTGTAATAAATGATACTTATGAATTCGAATATATTATATACTGAAGTAATGCATTAAATCCTCTTCCTCCAGTTTCAGATGCCTGCGGAAATCGGTGTCGGGCCTCTAGATCCTTTTGTAATGCCGCGTCTGGTCAATGCATGTGCGAAGTAGGATACAGCGGTGATGGTGAGAGCTACTGCAGCTGGGACTGCAGTGCCTGCAATCAAAATGCGGACTGCCTACCCGACAGAGAAATGTGTTTATGCAAATCGGGCTTCGAAGGTGATGGTAAAACCTATTGCACACCAGTCCAAGCTCCAGGTAAATGAATTTATTTTAGAGGTTGTGGCGTATACCCAATTATTACTGTTGCTTATGTGAGGTACGTCTGATCATTTTAAATGCCTAATAGTCTTACATGCACACATATATTAGGGAAAGAACACAGTGGAAAACTGGCGCGAATGTTTCGTTCAGTTTGGCTTCCAGTTGAAAAATATTTGTTTGATTAAACTCAGAGATATTAAAAGAGCCTTAACTATATAACTGGAATGTAAAAATATATATCTTTATTTTCTTTTTGCATACATCCAGCTACCGAAAAGAATCTATCGAAAAGATAATGTGTCAAGTAATCACAGAAGACACTTTTCTCCTTTAAATCTGCTATAAATATAGTGAAAGCTTCTGTCTAAAATCGTAACAAATTATAAGTTATACTATTTTAAATCCCTATCATTAATACAGTATTATCTTATTTGTTTAAATCAAGTTAGCGAGCTTGAAGTAAACACCAATTCCATTGTATTTAACCAGTCGTCGAACAACATAACAAAACTACCGCCAGCCGCAACGCACTGACGCGTTGCGACCTTCCATGATGATCATCAGAGTACGACGGCAAACTGATTATCGAGGATCAAACCGCATTGAATATATATGGAAATCAAATTTAGATATGCGGCTCTCACCTCTGGCAGTCTCGCATACATTGAACTTGACTGGAAATGTCCGCTGCACAATTTCTTTGCAGTCACGAACATTAACTGTTTGCAGCTTTCGCCACATATACATATATAGGCAATACAATTTAAACAACAATTGATTGCGCGGGTGGTGGTAACAATTCTTTAAATCAAGTTTGCGAGCTTGAAGTAAACACCAATCCCATTGTATTAACCAGTCGTCGAACAACATAACAAAACTACCGCCAGCCGGAACGCACTGACGCGTTTCGACCTTCCATGATCATCATCAGAGTACGACGGCAAACTGACTATCGAGGATCAAACCGCATTGAATATATATAGAAATCAAATTTAGATACGCGGCTCTCACCTCTAGCAGTCTCGCATACATTGAACTTGACTGGAAATGTCGGCTGCACAATTTCTATGGAGTCACTAACATTAACTGTTTGTAGCTTTCGCCACATATACATATATAGGCAATACAATTTAACAATAATTGTTTGCGCGGGTGGTGGTAACAATTTTTAAATCATGTTTGCGAGCTTGAAGTAAACACCAATCCCATTGTATTTAACCAGTCGTCGAACAACATAACAAAACACCGCCAGCTGCAACGCACTGACGCGTTTCTAATTCCATAATCATCATCGGAGTACGACGGCAAACTGACTATCGAGGATCAAACCGCATTGAATATATATGGAAACCAAATTTAGATATGCGGCTCTCACCTCTAGCAGTCTCGCATACATTGAACTTGATCCTCGATAGTCAGTTTGCCGTCGTACTCTGATGATGATCATGGAAGGTCGAAACGCGTCAGTGCATTGCGGCTGGCGGTAGTTTTGTTATGTTGTTCGACGACTGGTTAAATACAATGGGATTGGTGTTTACTTCAAGCTCGCAAACTTGATTTAAATAATTGTTACCACCAGCAGCGCAATTAATTATTGTTAAATTGTATTGCTTATATATTTATATGTGGCGAAAGCTGCAAACAGTTAATGTTCGTGACTGCATAGAAATTGTGCAGCCGACATTTCCAGTCAAGTTCAATGTATGCAAGACTGCTAGAGGTGAGAGCCGCATATCTAAATTTAATTTCCATATATTCAATGCGGTTTGATCCTCGCCAGTCAGTTTGCCGTCGTACTCTGATGATGATCATGGAAGGTCGAAACGCGTCAGTGCGTTGCGGCTGGCAGTAGTTTTGTTATGTTGTTCGACGACTGGTTAAATACAATGGGATTGGTGTTTACTTCAAGCTCGCAAACTTGATTTAAATAATTGTTACCACCACCCGCGCAATCATTTATTGTTAAACAGTATGATCTTGTTTGATTGTAATGACAGCAGCTATTTATGAGCTTATATATGCTCCTTAATTCTAGCTTTTTAAATGCCTTTCGGAATAAAAAGACTATGCGAAGAAATTTCATGAAAATCGTTACCTTTGAAATTCACACTGATTAAATCGAATCACGAACACGAATTTGCCTTGTGCAAAGGTCAACATCGGCTTCGGAAATCAGAGAATCATGAAACTGAATACCATGGTTCAATCACCAACACCCACGAAATCCTATATTGTTCACAAATTGATAAGTATTTGCAGTAGCATATATACCGGATGTTCGAAAAAGAAATTTAGGAACAAATTCACCAAAATCAACAAATACGTCTACTATCCCATAAAGTGCTATTAGAAATCACAAGCATTCTTCATAGCACAAGAAATTTCGCAGCATGTGGAGCGATTTATCCTATAATCTATAAGCCCAAAGTCAATACCAGTTTTTTCTTGAAAATATATTAAATCATCTGTTTTGGTATTTAGGCGAGACTCTGCATAAATAAATTATTGCACCAAATAGAAGACAGAAGATCAACATAGATATACAAAAGCATCATATCCAAGCCAATTAAACTAATTATGCATTATTTGCCGATAATAATCGAGTTTCAAAAACTATTTGAATGCGAAGAAAAAAGAAATTAATAAATGTTTACATATGTATGTATATTCAAAAACCTAATAATAAGAGGATGCGCGTGTGTTAGGAAAGATGTCTGTTTTATTAATAAAAAAGAAACTATTTTGGACTGTTGTTCCTTTGTACGCTAAATATTAATTAAAGCCATGTTTTAGATAATTACATCCAGTAAAACTGGAGAAGAGTGTTTCTTGCATATGAAATCATGCTCTAAACTGACAAAGGCTTTCCGTCCAAATTTGCCGAATGCCTTCAGAGGATTCATTGTCTTTCGGAGCGACCTGCTTCTATATCCGCTAGCGACAATTATCCGCTAACGTTCTAGGTATTATTTGAAGCTTTTTTATTGAGAAGCTTAAACAAGTCACCGCTCTACGCAAATGAAACTGCTTGAAAAGTTTTTTTCCAACACATCAAACACCAAAGATAATTAACACACTCTATCATATGCGAAACAAAGAACAAATCGCAATTCGGCCATTATGCTTCAGGAGACTGCGGCCAACCATAAAGCAGATGGTACTCAACGCTGACTTACAGCTGCTAATTATCTGGAAATAGACTCGACATATAACAAACTCTTCGAATTGTGTGTTCATAACCGACGTATTATCTGTTGCCATTTTACTAAGTGAGTACTGACACCTAGAGATTTTGACGCGCAGTTTAATTGACATGTCAAAAATTACATTAAATCCTGACAAATTTTGAAAGACGTTCTGTGAGATGGATATCAAAACGCTTTCTTCAGATGAAGTTCCAGTGACTTTCAATTTCAATATTATCTGATACGACGCCGAAATAGAAGGCCCGACTTCTAACTTTTTAGTTTAGTTACGCAAACTCGTTTTGTCGCAATCGGAATCGATTAATCCATCCTAAATTTGTAGAAGAGAAGTGCTATGACGTTAATGTGAATGGCGTTGACACCATCACACCTTCCATCTATATTTTTATGCGTTTTTTCAGAATAACCACAAATTTTGTCATTGTTTTTATCCTTCAAGGGAATTTGAAATGCAAGAAAACTGAACTCCGTTAATTATGGCAAGGTTTCGCTCGGAAAGAGGATGCGTGAGCCAAATTCCTGCATTGTTTCGCATGACCAAGTCACACTATTAGGTGAAAACCTCCCACTATCGTTACGTTTCTAGATTACTCATCCAATTTTTATCATGTTTCTCGGAAAAATATAATGAATTTAGCTTAATGATGGCGTCTTGGACAGTATTTCTCTACCAATCAAAGCCTGCTTTTATTGTCGACCATAATTGCCAATATTCGTAGTCTTTCTGAAATTATTACATTTAGCAACAATATTGGGCTTGCTTCATTTGTTTCGTGAAATGCATCTGATGAAGATCTACGGTAATGTAGATCGAAATATTATAAAAAAAGAAAATTACTGGAACAATGAAAGCTGCGTTAGTCAAAACGCAGATCAGGTAATATTGGGCAAGGATTTGTCAGTGATCTCATCACTTCCAAATCCAAAATTAAACAAACATGAATTACAGGATAGAGATAATAACAAACTAAATCAAGTTTGCGTTTTTTAACTAAACACGTCCCTATATTTATATACTGGTCACTACAAATTAAAATTTTTAAATATAGCATCAGAAACTCTTTCAATTGACCGGTTTCGTACTTATAGGGAACTAGTCCAGTAATGCCCAAATATTTGACGCGGACCGAACTCAAACTGGTGCACATTTTCCATGGTGTCTGGAGTTCTATTTATTGTGCCACCCTGTCAATAGGTATACATAACATTCCTTAGTCTGTCACTAAAGAACAGACAGCATGCCACATGAGAAGGGTGTTTTCTGTTAAAAATTGACAGATTTGGGTGGTTTATCGGAACCCCAACTCGAAATAAATTTAATGAAACTCCACACAAAAGAAAAGGTTGACCAATAATATTAGTTAGTAAATAAATAGATCCGTGCTTATCTCAATTTTGTTAAACTGATTTAAATAATCGATTTAACCATTCGTGCATTTACCTTTCTTAATCTTACAAATCTTTAATGCAGTACTACTTCAATTCGATTATGTAAAAGTGTATGTGGCTAGTCGGAACCTTAGATCAATAGAAGGAAGGACTAACCAAAAACAGAATTAAGTATAATATTGAAAAATGTATGTAGGATTCGGCAGAGTGGTGCAATGGATTTAGTTACCGACTCCGAAGCAATTATACCCCGGTTATAGCCCTGTCTACGGAAAAAATTTGGACAGCAGTTGATGCGTTTACGCTAAAACCGGGTCTAGATGACCTATGGGTAACTACACAATTTTATTTTACCGTACCATATATATATATATATATATATATATATATGGCAGGTTTGGTGTTTATCGATTATTTCTTCAATGATGTTACCGATGCAGATATTATTCAGTTCACTGCAAAACTCCCTGGAGTCGTAATCAGTGGTGGTTGCTGGCCGTCTGACTTCGAATACGCTAAAAATATTTCCAGTTAGTGAAAATCTATAAAGAACATCTGTTAGTAAAAATAGCGCTCAAGAGATGTTCATCGCGTACGATGTGAAACTAAACGAGTTAGAAACCGTCGCTTTAGCCAATTTTTATTTCAAGTCTGAGATCGCGCTCAAAGGTACCAGGCGGCCTGGCATTTTTCTCGTATCTATTCCTGATGACACTCGGCACATTCGATCTTAATAATATTTATAGGTATATTAGAATTTCTTTATCTACCTTTGGCAAATTCTGCACATATTCTGGAATTATTTGTCTGTTCCATCAAGCTTCAAGCCAAAATTCCTCAGGTAAATTATACTTTCGGTCTGCTTTTATGCCATGGAGAATTTGGAGGTGATCAGACATTGCTATCAGCGCTTGTTAAGCTTCTTAAGTCGATGAATCCAATCAGTCATATTAGGGCCAGTGATCTTCAATCAGGAGTAAAGTATATGGGTCGACGAGTTGTATATGATCACTCTTTCAAGAATAATTTCCATCAAATCTAGTTCATAATCAACGATTGCGTTAGTTGGGGTACTGTTGGAGAAGACCGCTCGTGCATCCTACTCGGCAGGCTCCGAAAGGAAATTAATTGGTTGTCTTGAACCGTAGAGAGTATAGACCAGCAATCCCAGGCCACAACATCTAATAATTTATCACACAACACGTAACCTTTCTAACAAAATATATTTAAATGGGTGAAAACCTGTTTAACATCTTTCCGAGAAACGTATTTAGTTCTGTTTTATTAGTATATATTATTCTTGATCTCACCATGCAGGAAACACAGATCTCCATTCATGTTTTTACACATGTTTCTTGTTTCTCAAAGCCAAGATGCGGAAATAACGAACTTTCTAATGGAATTTCGACTGCGCAATTTTTATATAATAACAATCATTAGTTTTGCACATATTTCTACATTTGCCTATGATATTTTGCTGCGATTCTAATGATTATGATTAGACTATAAGTGGGTTGACTGGAATAAACACCAATCCCATTGTCAGATTTGACCATTTGTAGTATCCAGCGTCATTTTCATGTGCCAGTTGTCGAAGTCTATCGATAGTTAAACCAAAATTTCGCCGCGTTCAGCTTAACGCTAAATAATGATGATATATCGAGCATTACATAACAGTAACATATATTCGCGTTTTCAGCTAAATAGCCTTGTCGACATGACTCATGACCTTAATATAGTAAAAATTCAGATAATATTATGCCCGTTATGCGATGGCCTTATTACATTTTACTTCAGGTCAAACTTTTCCCGTTAGTTAACCAGTTTACCAGCCTAGGCTGTACAAAACTATTGTTAATGTATATTTCCACTGACTGCCCATTTATGTATATGTCACACGACTAGTACTATGTTAAATACCAAATTTGAGTGTACTTTAACACGTGTACCTCAGCATACAGTATGGATACATTGACAGAAATAGCGTTTTTAGGTAAACTAGTCAAAATATCTTCTAAAAGATACTTTTTTTTAAATATATACCAATTATTGCTACTGTTTTTTGTAGTTGCCACTACTATTACTAAACATGGTTTAGAAGAGTTCTACGCAGCAAAGATTCATTCGCAATAAATGTTGTATTATTCGGTATCGATAAAATTTATTCCCCAGAAAAAAAGATCTATCTGAGATTTTACCGCAAAAGATGGCCTAATTTACTAATGTTTGGTGTTCATACGTTTTCATTCATCCTTAGAATATATATATATATATATATATATATATATATATATTGTTATTCTGATGTGCAAAACAGATGTGCCTTACATATGCATGACCGAGGCCATTAGTCAAGCGAAGGCATGTTAGTCTTTATTAGTATGTGGATAGACAAGGGCACATACAATCACTCAAAAAGAATATGCCGAAACATACGCACAATGTAAATACTCTAACCTCGGTGTAACCAACATTGGGAATGCACTGTTTATCAGCCTGGGGCACAAGAACGGGCATGCTATAAAAGAAACTGTTTCGTGCGTTAGTGCCTAAGCCAATCCATGCCCCAAATCGGGTGTTTCCTATTTGCACGTTTTGTGATGTTGTAATTTCGCTATTCATAATAAGTCTTAAAATATGATCAGTGTTTCTTTCAAAATTCATTTCTATTAGTGAACCAAAGAGAGAAGGAAAACTGTAGTTTTTCAAACGTGATTGAAACAAACGAAAAATCACCGATTTGGATTAAACATCACATGTAAATAAAATTGGGCAAAATGCTGCCACTCCTATATACAGAAAAATTTTTTTACTGATATTTTGCTAAAAATTTTCTAGTAAAGGAACAGCAATTGTAAAGAAATTGTCTTATACAATATAATTTAATACTTTCAAAAATCTTACTCAAAAGTTTAACCATAAAATTTGGATTTTGCACTAAAGCGGACAACTAAGCATTTAAGTAATTCTTTTGTAATGGCGGCCTTAATATTAATTATGCATAGTACACTTTCCATGAACATAAAGAAAAAAATTCTATCAGATACAAGAACCGTTTCTTTCTCATTTTCTTCTTAGCAGTTTTCTGCAGTTTTAATAATATTTATCAACAGTTCGTGGCTGCTTTTCAAGAATTGACACGTTAATTGGTACAAATTCCAAAGACAACGAATATAATAAAGCAATTTAGTGTCTAATTCTTATTTTAGGTAATTAGTTGAATCAATTAATAAAAGGGGAAGTAAACAGAAGCAGACGTATTTCGGACCAGAAAAGAAAGCAATCTACCTGAATATCTTATTTAAGGGATATACAGTATCACGAATAGCACAAAAGTAATTTGAATTGGCATTAACACGCACTTTTAATGCAGTTAGTCTAAGAGTGTTATTTAAAGTAACGTACTTGCCTTTACCATGAATCAAAGAGAAACAGCCTCTTATGTCGACATCTATTATTATTTACCAATATGCACGCAAAATTTGTCGATCAACTCACGTAGGCCGATCGACCAGAAGTTTAATTACTCGAGAGAACATTGCAACTTAAAAACCTGTTTTAAATCAAATGGTGAATACACGTCTGCAATTGCGCAACACATCATTGAAACCTCACACGTATGTTCTCCAGACGTATCGTTTAAGATAATTTCTAAATTCAATAACTGAACTGAGTTAGCCACATTTGTAGCTTGAGATTGAACTGGAGGTGACGCACTCAATTGATTAGTTGTTTCTTTATTTCACACTCTCTCCATGTTTACAATTTTCTTTCCTGTTTTACTGTTCAATTTATATATAAAGAGATGTTCATTTGTAGATACTTGAGAATAAAAAGAGAAAGAAACGGTTCCTGTATCTAATAAAATTTCTTTTTCGTTTTTCACATGGAAAGGGTACAATGAATTTAAATAATTTTGCTTACGATAAGCCATACTCTGCATTTCTTTCTATAACGATGTTTAAATTTTCCATTTTCACCAGAAAGTGTCAATTTCTGTTTCAATTGTATTTAAGTTGTTATCAACATCGTCAGCCAGGATGGGGTGATCAGAATCAACGACCTTTCGATTCCTCTGGTACTAACTTGTCGAGTGCAGGGCAGTGCTCCAAACCTGGATCCTCGGTGGGTTTACCCAGATACAGTTCGTGAACAACCAACGCAGACAGTAACGCGAAGTGATGGATCTCTTGAAGTACGCCTCACTGTCCCACATCCAGAATTCTATCATGCTGGAATTTACAAATGTCGAGCAGGAGGTTACGAGCAAACCGTTATGGTTGTGGTTGAACCTACAGCCGGTAAGTGCATTCTCCATCCATTTCTCTTATAATAAGTAGTTCACTTAAAGCATAATGTCTACCAAGAATATCAAGACTCGGAGCTTATAGTAGTTCTTTATTTAATTAATTTTGTTTATTTAGAGCATCTAATAAGCTTCACAAACTGATCAGATCAAATTTATCCGTGATTCAATATACGCATCGCAATTCAACACCAAATTCATGCTCTCTTTGCTTTATCTGTCTGATCATATTTGAACTAAATTGTTACGAAGTGCGCAACAACTAATACATACTAGATGTGGATATAGTTATATGTATATATATATATATATATATATAGTATATATATATATATATATACATATATATATATACGTTAGTTCTTTGTAATAAACATTATTTAACAAATGGACGGGCCTTTATGTTCTCCGTTGCAAAAAACTAAAATTTGTTCATAAATTTTTATTAATGGCTTACCTATTCACAATTTAGTTCATATGGATCCGGAGAGCATACCAAAATCATTCGGAAAACATTCTTGTGTATTTATTGAACATGCGTTTCGCGCAAACTGTAAAACCACAATAGGTGTGTATCTTCTTGATTTCGTATGTACTTCTTGTATGCCTACATCATGCTTAATACATTTATTTACCCAAATTGGTCTAATTGTCCCAGTTTAAAATTTTTGAAACGAAATGGCACGACATCGTCCAATGAAACATATCAATTTTTTCCAAGCCGCGTTTATTATGTTAATTTTCTCAGTATGTCTTACATTGATAAGTAATAAAAGGATTGCCAAGTTTGAAAATAGATTTTATTATTTTTTCCTATGAACATATTTTGAACACACTCTTTCAGATAATTTTAGAAATTATGAGTGTCCGGATGATGGCAAAAATTAGACATTTAAATTCAATTTGTTAATTGGGTGAATGAATAAAATTATATATGTATAAGTGTCTATTTATGTACATATTTATGTATGTTTGTATGTATGGTGGCCTGTGATGTATTTATGTAATGTATACGTGATGGAAGCAGAATGTATGGATTTTTGTATATGTATAAGCATGCATACATGAGAGTATTTATTCCTGTCAGAATGTATGCATGAATGCATATATATATATATGCTTGTTTATATGTATGGACATTTATATTTATTAACGTATTAAGCATGCTTTTATGCATGCATTTCTGTTTAAATTTATACAACTATATACGTATAAATATAGGTATCTATGCAATTCCCTAAGTATACATATGTATGTTTGCGTGATTTTATGTATGCTTATATGTATTTGATTATGTGTTTGTTTTGGTATTTACCTATGCCTGTTTATTTTTGTGCAGGCTCATACATATGCACGAGAATGCTGTTTTTTGCCTGTGTGTACTGATTAGTATGAATTTTCTTACACTTTTATGGGATTTCCAACTAAATAGACTGACATTTATTTATTTATTCATTTATTTATTTTAATCGAGGTTGCGATCTTGAGTCAACCACTAATCGCTTAATATATATGCATTTGACTGTATATATAGAGCATAGTATAATTTCTAAAATAAAATTCATCTATTAGACTGGGAACTATTAACATAATGTCGAAAGCTTGCCGTGGACAGGGCTCGAAGAGTTCCCAATAATTCCGTAACCGTTCTTCTGAATTTATCACCTTTTCTACACTATAAAATACTTAGTTTATACTGACAAATGTATGTATATAATGGGACTAATATTTATATCAAGATCACAAACTTGGTTGAAATAAATAAATAAATATCTGTTGGACTGTTTAGTCGAGATGGAAAAAAAATTAAATGAAAACTTAATGTTATCCAAGACAATTAATCGGGTCAATCTTTAAAAATTGAAACCTGAGGAAACATACGTATGTAGAACGTAAAATTCAATTTACTTGAATGTCCCATTTACGGCTGAAATTATTTCCTGCACAACGCAGAAAAACGTTGAAGCAGCAATAATAAGCACATTTAATGCACCTAAATTACGCGTATTATTTTAGGTAGAATGCGAGGATTTACCAGCAATTAATGGGCGCAAATATTATTTTCAAGTATGCATGCGTAATTTGTTGATCAATTGACGAATTCTATTTACCATACGGATTATAATCAAATTAAAAGAACATGAAAACTTAAACGTCTTTATCAAATCAAATTTTGAATTGATGCATGAGATTTGGCAGCGGATCAATGAAACCTTGAGTGTATTTTCTCAAGAAATGTTTTTCAATATAATGTTAGACGCAATAACGGAAATCAGTTAACAACTTTTGAAGGTCTGTAGATAGACAGACGGAAGCCTGAATTATACAAGCAGAATAAGTTTGTTCGTTCATTATTCCTGAACTGCATATTATATACTCAAATGATTAGTCGCTCGCCAATTTTACGCTCGCACCATTTTTTGTCATTTCATTTTTATTTTTCTTTCACGGTATATATATATATATATATATATATATATATATATGAGCAATTGTGTGTGTATGGATACTTGTGGATACTTTAGAAGAAAATGTAATAAAGAAAATGGCATAAAATTTCAATTTTTAATCGCAAATGGGAGTGGCAACATGAAATATACTGGAATGCTTACGATACGGCAAACGTACTTGTTCGATGAATTAGGATTATTATTACAATTTTTGGATGTTTCAAGAGTAAAATTATGAAATTTCCTTTTAATCGTTACACATGAAAAATACCATTATGCCTTTCGAACTTCTTTTGGAAATGCCAGGCAGACACTACATACTTTTGTAGACCCTATTTCGAGGGTAATGATTTCTTTTTATTAGTACAGATTTGAAGTCGTCATTTGGTAGAGACTCTACAAACCAGATTGCTTCAAATGAAAATACATTTTCAATAATATATAGCCTCACTAATTTTCCATAAATTATTAAATTGTATATGTATTTATTAATTTCATTGGCATACCAATGCGATCAGAACCACTGAAGCTGTTCTTATCAAGCGACAATGGAATTTCGCAAACGTCTATAACAAATAGCAACCAAGCCAGTGCACAACTGTGGAAATTAGGTAAGTTCATTTGAATTGCACTGCATGCTACCTTTTCTTCACCCAGCACGTAGATCATTGAACTTCACGCAGAGAACTGCTTTCATCGTTTGTTTTGCGTTTTAACCGAAAACTTTGAACTATAGCCATTTTCATTTTCTCATTTTTATACTATTGTAAATATTATGATTACTGTTGCTATAAGTAGAAAAAATTTTTTTATTATAAGTGGTAATAGTATTAGTAGGGTGTCAATCAGTATTAGTAATAAAAGTAGCAGCAGTAGTAATAGTAGTTTTAGTAGTAGCAGTAGTAGTATTTACAGTATCAATATTGGTATTAATAGTAGCAGCTGTAGTAGTGGTAGTAGTGGTAGCATCTGGAGTAGTTGTACTATCAGTACTAATAATGATAGTAGTAGTAGTCGGAAATGCACTACATTTCTTCCGGAAATACGTAAACAGTGATTCTCAAAATGACTGTAAGTATGTATTAGGTGTTGCGAACCTAATAGCAAATAAGTGCAGTTGTGACCAGAAGAATAAACCAAAGGCAGCATTAACGGAAAGTATAATCTCATGCACAATCGTTTCGTGCTTACTGGCGACTCAGTAGTAGGAGCCGGTATTACGCCCTTTAACCACTATATATTTTGGTCAAGAATATGGGATAATAGGACGGTACAATCTCCTAGACGAATGAGTAAACCTGCAATAGTGAAGCTAACATCGTATAGTCTACGACAATGCGACTTCAACTCTAACTCACACTATATAATATATATACCGAGTCTGTAAAGGATACTAACACTATGGCTATTGTTTTAGTAACCGATACCAACATTATGTACTAAAACTGTATTTATTTCGCAATACTAACATCAATTTTATTTTATTCTGTTTATACTTGTCGGAAATAAGGCTAAGATGGATTTTGTTATGACCAAAATTTTCCAGCATATATGTGAAACACGTTTGTAATGGTAATGCAGTTTTTTCACACAAATTTAGGTAATTTGATTTTGTTGGTGATCTCAGTGAGAAAGCCCAACGTGATAGTTTCGATTGAACATTTTATTGCCTTGGAGATAGAATGACAGCCGGGAATGTGAAGTTTATGTGAATGAAAGTGAAATTATAAATAAATTGAGCCATCTTCATTTCATTACTATTCTCTATAGGAGTTTTGGTTTGGATTAGCCTGCAATGCAGATTATTGCGTGAATTTCTAGGCAATGCAGATAATATTCATTTGAAATGAAGTCGATAACCTTGTGCATCGTTAAAATCGTATACCTTGAATATTTACTAACATGTATTTTGCTTAATGTCTGCATGCCTGAAATAAGAATTGATCGCTTAATTAAGCTTGATAGTCGCATAGTGCAGTATTCCGAAATTCGGTTACTTCACAGTCCACATATCTAAAAACATATGGCTTAATGCAAGTCTGAAAAATTTATTTCAAATATGCTCATAACCACTATTACTCGATGACTGTTCAATTTAATAACACTTATTTGAATAGACATAACTATTAAATGTTTTTAGAATGCTCTTACCAAATGCATGCGAATGCTTAAAACATTAATTTTAGTTTACTACTGCACACAATTGTACATAAGTGTATGCACTTTCCACTGTAGATTTGTAACGTTTACGTAGTGTGTGGTGAATTTTCACTTCCGACAAATCACGTTTTAGAGAAATCAACTCGGCAGATGAACGCGAGTTAAATTTCGTTTTTTTTTAATATTCAAACATTTTGTTTACTGTTGATTTACCACGTTTGGCTGACACGGGTATTTGATGCATACGTTCAAAATCTGTGTAATGGTTGTTGTACGTACGAACTTAGGCGAAAGCATGTGAAGTTTTCATTTGTATTTCTTTTTTCAGTTGCCTCTATGTAGTTTGACACGGCAAAGGTTTGCATTCCATTACTAACCTGTGCGACGATGTTTGTTAAACAAAAGGTGAATAAGCTTTACAGTATAATTAAAAGCACATAACCATTCAAGTATCTATAAATATGGTATAACCTACGTGGAAAACGGATTGCTTATAAAATTTAAGTCATACAAAAGTTCGTCAAAAATAACAGATTTGATTTTATTGACGCAAGACTTTAGTACTCGTTGTCTCACCTTAAATAGGCTCCAGCACTTTACGCCACATACTTTATATAATTTGGAAGTTAATATGAAACAAAATGACAGTGCAGAATCCTGGAGTTATGCATATTCAACTGTGCATTCGATTTTGTATACTTAGTAGCAAACTGATTCAAATTGCACCAGAAGAATACACCAAATTCAGCATGAACATAAATTATAATTTAATGTTTACATGCATTTCGTGCTTACTGGCGACTCACAAGTAGTACTGGTAATACGCCCTACATCCAGTATATATTTTTTAAGTAATAATGGGACTGTTGGATGGTACCATATATTTTACGAAAAGGGAAGCAAGTAGTAATTTAGCTAGCTCCAAATAAAGTCTTCAACAATGCGATTTCAAAAATAACTCACTATATAAATTATAAGGAGCCTGTAAATTGTACCAGCTCAATGATTTCAATGTCGGCTAAAGTTTGCCAAAATTGACAATTATAATAAATTATAAACACCAGTTACTCCAGCAAATTCAGACGCCCTGACTTCCAACGATATTATTCATTAAATTTCGTTATAATTCTGACATAATTCAATAGATTTCATACTAGTTGTTTATTCTTTGGTGGACGTAATAATATGTAAATCATTTTATTCTAGCTTTTGCGAATCAGGTATCAATTATGTTCAAATAGGATCAGAAGGATAAACCAAATTTTGCATGAAAGAAAGGTATAATTTCATATGCACATGCGTTTCATGTTTAATAACGACTCATCAGTAGGAGTCGATACTATGCACTATAGCCACTATATATTTGGTCAACGTATGTGGAACAATTGAACGGTACAATTCATTATACGAAGTATTGGAGTTATCTTTATATTAAGTCTTCGGCAATGAGAATTCAAAGCCAACTCACTCTGCATTATATATACCAAGCCTGTAAAGGGTACAAACATAATTGTTTTCAACATACCGTGTCTATAATAGATACCAACACAATGGTCATTACCATATGAGAGCCTCTGGGATGCCAGGCCCGTATAATCCATATATGCGGTACGATCATCTAGTTTGATACGCTTAATTTAACCAAAATTGACAAATACAACCCATTCTGAACTGGTGCTGCTCCAGCAAATATAAAGCATTTTCTATCTTAGCTGGTGCTCGCAGGGGCTGTTCTACTCCTCGCCTGTGTATTCCCGAATCACTTAGTTTGCTTTGCCGACTGTCTCCAAATGAAATGAATGTATATCCGTTGCAAGATCACTGTCACATTGTAAATGACCAATGTCCAAGACAAGTATTTGCGAAACTGTCACTTATGTTATTCCAAACTACTTTGGTCGAAGAACGGCTAATTGATTTTTTGCCCACATGTCATGAACGGTCATACAGTAATTCTATTGATAATAACAATAATAAACGAATAGTCCTTCATTATACCACGTGCATGTAGAAGAGTTTGTATACATCTCGTTGCGCTTAATTTTCGTTCCTTATTTACTGGGATCTTCGTCTGAGATCACAACAATATAAAAATTTGAATCATCAACATAATTATAAAGCAGCTTTGCCTTTGCTGTGCATAGGTTTTCATGGTGATGGGTTGTGAAAGAACGCACTTTAGGGGTTCGCTGCATAACTCCCATTCGTTTATTGCACAATTCATTCTATTACCAATATAGCTCCTATGTACTAGCGAATAAACGGTTGAAGTTCTTAAACGAACGCCTATTATGATAGTATTAGAGCAAATAAGACATACCTAGGGCACAGGCAATAAAAATTTAAAATTGGATCATGCTTAAAAAACATTAAATGCATTTCTCGCTAATTACCCTATAAGATACATTGTGAGCTCCTTTCGTGTTACCTACTTGCCAAAACGGAAATCATTTGAGCTAAGTCAAAAATTGAGCATCGATTAAATACATTTGAAAATAAGGATTTTATAATTTGCGGTATTTTATTCTTTCTAATTAGGCACTGTAATTAGACGTGAATTTCTCGTGCGGAATTGCATTACTTTAGTTTTAAAATTGGTATGTCACCTGCGAATTTCTTTGTTAAGAAAACCTTAATAAGGCTATTAACTCCAATTGGAAATGTTAAACATTAATCTTCGATTCGGATATGTCTACAATCTATTCTCAATGGTCTGTTAGAAACTGTTCGTTTGAAAATGACGTTAATTTCTAAAATTATTCAAATACTGGGAAGCAAACTGATTCGTTTTCTGGTAAGCTATTGGTTTGCAAGCTTTCAACGAACAATTACAATTTCTGATCATAATTAAGTTGCATGAGAAAAAGAGCAATACAAATAAGATTAAGTTCAGAATGATGATGAAGCTAATGACGGGTAGGAAGTTGACGACGAGCATAATGGTGTTGTTAATTATAAAATTACAGATGGTGCGAAAGGTGAAAATGATGATGAGGAAGAGGAGGAGAATGAGGTCGATATTGTTTAGATAATATCGAAGAAAATTTTAATAAATGTAACGAGAGATATCAACAATGATGGTGTCCATGAATATTATGATGATGATGATGATGATGAGGATGAGGATGATGAAAATATTCATTATGAAAATTATAATTATATTGATTATCAGGATAGTGGTTTCGTGTACATGAATTGCTGAAGATGATGAGTATTTTGTGGATGATGATGATTAAAACTATTATGACGATTAAGATAATGTAAGTGCAATACGTGGTGATTTTGCTGATTTAAACCATTTTTCTTTGAATGTTTGTGTTGTTGACGAAAGGGATATGGAAGACGGTTGTGATGATAATTAAAAGTATTATAATGAAGATACTAATAGTAATAACGAAAATGAGGATCACCTTCAAGGCAATGATCAAGACCATAATTTGACGAGGTATGGAGACAATAAAGTTAGTCATGATGACAAGAATAGACAATACGTAAAGAGTTCCCATTAAGGACGAAACCAAGTATGTATTAGGTTTTGCGAACCTAGTAACAAATTAGTTCTGTTGTGACCAGAAGGATAAACCAAAGGCAGCATGAACGGAAAGTATAATCTCATGCACATTCGTTTCGTGCTTACTGGCGACTCATCAGTAGGAGCCGGTATTACGGCCTTTGACCACTGTATCTTTTGTAGAAGAATGTGGAATAAT
>JAQBSW010003386.1:0-84185 GCA_029291075.1 Eudiplozoon nipponicum | reverse complement strand
TCGAACAACATAACAAAACTACCGCCAGCTGCAACGCACTGACGCGTTTCGACCTTCCATGATCATCATCAGAGTACGACGGCAAACTGACTATCGAGGATCAAACCGCATTGAATATATATGGAAATCAAATTTAGATATGCGGCTCTCACCTCTAGCAGTCTTGCATACATTGAACTTGACTGGAAATGTCGGCTGCACAATTTCTATGCAGTCACGAACATTAACTGTTTGCAGCTTTCGCCACATATACATATATAGGCAATACAATTTAAACAATAATTGATTGCGCGGGTGGTGGTAACAATTCTTTAAATCAAGTTTGCGAGCTTGAAGTAAACACCAATCCCATTGTATTTAACCAGTCATCGAACAACATAACAAAACTACGCCAGCCGCAACGCACTGACGCGTTTCGACCTTCCATGATCATCATCAGAGTACGACGGCAAACTGACTATCGAGGATCAAACCGCATTGAATATATATGGAAATCAAATTTAGATATGCGGCTCTCACCTCTAGCAGTCTCGCATACATTGAACTTGACTGGAAATGTCGGCTGCACAATTTCTATGCAGTCACGAACATTAACTGTTTGCAGCTTTCGCCACATATACATATATAGGCAATACAATTTAACAATAATTGATTGCGCGGGTGGTGGTAACAATTCTTTAAATCAAGTTTGCGAGCTTGAAGTAAACACCAATCCCATTGTATTTAACCAGTCATCGAACAACATAACAAAACTACCGCCAGCCGCAACGCACTGACGCGTTTCGACCTTCCATGATCATCATCAGAGTACGACGGCAAACTGACTATCGAGGATCAAACCGCATTGAATATATATGGAAATCAAATTTAGATATGCGGCTCTCACCTCTAGCAGTCTCGCATACATTGAACTTGACTGGAAATGTCGGCTGCACAATTTCTATGCAGTCACGAACATTAACTGTTTGCAGCTTTCGCCACATATACATATATAGGCAATACAATTTAACAATAATTGATTGCGCGGGTGGTGGTAACAATTCTTTAAATCAAGTTTGCGAGCTTGAAGTAAACACCAATCCCATTGTATTTAACCAGTCGTCGAACAACATAACAAAACTACCGCCAGTCGCAACGCACTGACGCGTTTCGACCTTCCATGATCATCATCAGAGTACGACGGCGGACTGACTATCGATGGATCATACCGCATTCGATATATATGGAAGTCAAATTGATATGCGTTCACCTCGCAGTCTTGCTATTGCATGACTGGAAATTTTTTTTTTTTGTTTACTTTTTGTTTTTTGCATCATTATTGTTTATTGTATTGCCTATATATGTATATGTGGCGAAAGCTGCAAACAGTTAATGTTCGTGACTGCATAGAAATTGTGCAGTCGACATTTCCAGTCAAGTTCAATGTATGCGAGACTGCTAGAGGTGAGAGCCGCATATCTAAATTTGATTTCCATATATTCAATGCGGTTTGATCCTCGATAGTCAGTTTGCCGTCGTACTCTGATGATGATCATGGAAGGTCGAAACGCGTTAGTGCGTTGCAGCTGGCGGTAGTTTTGTTATGTTGTTCGATGACTAGTTAAATACAATGGGATTGGTGTTTACTTCAAGCACGCAAACTTGATTTAAAGAATTGTTACCACCACCCGCGCAATCAATTATTGTTTAAATTGTATTGCCTATATATATATATGTGGCGAAAGCTGCAAACAGTTAATGTTCGTGACTGCATAGAAATTGTGCAGCCGACATTTCCAATCAAGTTCAATGTATGCGAGACTGCTAGAGGTGAGAGTCGCATATCTAAATTTGATTTCCATATATATTCAATGCGGTTGATCCTCGATAGTCAGTTTGCCGTCGTACTCTGATGATGATCATGGAAGGTCGAAACGCGTCAGTGCCTTACAGCTGGCGGTAGTTTTGTTATGTTGTTCGATGACTGGTTAAATACAATGGGATTGGTGTTTACTTCAAGCACGCAAACTTGAATTAAAGAATTGTTACCACCACCCGCGCAATCAATTATTGTTTAAATTGTATTGCCTATATATGTGTATGTGGCGAAAGCTGCAAACAGTTAATGTTCGTGACTGCATAGAAATTGTGCAGCCGACATTTCCAGTCAAGTTCAATGTATACAAGACTACTAGAGATGAGAGCCGCATATCTAAATTTGATTTCCATATATATTCAATGCGGTTTGATCCTCGATAGTCAGTTTGCCGTCGTACTCTGATGATCATGGAAGGTCGAAACGCGTCAGTGCGTTGCAGCTGGCGGTAGTTTTGTTATGTTGTTCGATGACTGGTTAAATACAATGGGATTGGTGTTTGCTTCAAGCACGCAAACTTGATTTAAAGAATTGTTACCACCACCCGCGCAATCAATTATTGTTTAAATTGTATTCCCTATATATGTATATGTGGCGAAAGCTGCAAACAGTTAATGTTCGTGACTGCATAGAAATTGTGCATCCGACATTTCCAGTCAAGTTCAATGTATGCAAGACTGCTAGAGGTGAGAGCCGCATATCTAAATTGATTTCCATATATATTCAATGCGGTTTGATCCTCGATAGTCAGTTTGCCGTCGTACTCTGATGATGATCATGGAAGGTCGAAACGCGTCAGTGCGTTGCAGCTAGCGGTAGTTTTGTTATGTTGTTCGATGACTGGTTAAATACAATGGGATTGGTGTTTACTTCAAGCACGCAAACTTGATTTAAAGAATAGTTATGTTTTTGTTCCGGTCCAATTTAATTTCTTTTTGAATTATTTTCTGCACGTTTAAGCATGGCTTTAGCTTATTAATTGCAATAGCTTCAAAAGCCAGAAGCATTTTCTCTGTTTTTGCCTTGTAGAGAACTGAAAAATTGTTACTACTAACTCTATAGAGTCTAAACTGCAGATGTTAGAAGATGAAATTCGAATTAATTTTTTAAAAGAGATAGCATGGATTACAGAAGGTGCGAGGAAGAGAGAGATTAAAAAAAACTAGCGCGGAATGCAGTGCAATGTTCTAAGCTCAAAAAGTATCCTGAGAATCCAGGAAAATTTATTTTTAATTACACCGACATAAATCTAACGAAACATCAAAATGAAGTTTTCTCTCTTGGACCGAAATACTGCATAACAAAAACTAGAATAAACGAACGTGAAGAAATGCATATGCAGGCATCAATGGTATGCTTCTTTGAAGATGCCACAAAACACAAATCGAATGAAAATTACGACATCTCGCTCTTTAAATCGGACCTCTGAAGTACGTATGACTAATATATGCGCACATTCAAAGGCAATAAACTGGTCACCAACAGGCATCTAAAAGAACTAAATGAGCTACAACGAAACAAACAAATCAGACTCATGAAGCCAGACAAAGGGACAGGCGTAGTGCTAATGAACTATACGGACTATAGTCAGGCGATGTTACAAATTCTGAATGACAAATCAAAATTTAAACGCGAAGAGGTACAACGCGACACTACGGCAAAATTAGAAAATTCCATAACGAAGATTCTAAACCGAATTATTTCGAAGGTCGAAGCTAAACAAGAAATCGACATAGAGCACAAAAATGCTTTTATTACAGAATGCAAACATGCCAAGCCCGTAGGTTCAACGCAACCGATATTATATGGGTTGCCCAAGGTTCACAAAATGACCAACAATGAAAGACTTCCGCCTTTCAGGCCCATTTTATCTATGATAAATTCCCCACAGCACAGGGCAGCCAGACTATTATGCCGGATTATAAGACCTATCATGAAAGGAAGAATAGACTACGTTGTACAGGATAGCTTTCAATTTGTAGAAAAAATTCGCGACCTAAATTTGAAAGAGAGTAAAATGGTGTCCCTCGATATAAAGTCACTCTTTACTAGCATTCCAGTAAATAAAACTATAAATATCCTATGTGAATATATACGATCATCAGGAGCGGAAACACTGATAGAAGTGGACGACATGAGAGAACTACTTCTATTATGCACATCCAACGTACAATTCGTATTCCAAGGAGTCTTCTACAGACAAATTGACGGCATAGGTATGGGTAGTCCTCTTGGACCAGTATTGGCAGACATATACATGCACCATTTAGAAACAACTGGTTTAAAACCATTTATCAATGGAGCTCATTTTTACGTGCGCTACGTTGACGATACTTTCATTGTCGTTAAAAAGTATGAAGATACAAATTCACTGCTACGTCATACAAATAAGGTAGACCAGGCAATCAAGTTTACAATAGAAGAAGAAGAAGACGGATATTTATCATTCCTAGATTTAGGAATAACGAGAGATGAAGAAGGTACTCTCTCAAGGTCAGTTCACAAGAAATCAAGCTGGACTGGGCAATATATCCATTATATGAGTAGTGTGCCAAGGGCGTACAAAAGGAACCTAATAATAAATTTGGGCACACGAATACGCAGGATTTGTTCACCGGACAACATTGAAGTAGAGCTAAATTTGCTTCGCGAAGCGTTGAGAAATAATGGCTATCCGGACTGGTTCATCGAATACAATTTGAGGCAACGCAACAAAATCGAGGTCAATTTGGAGGAAAACAAAACTCCCCAGAGAGTAACGCTTTGTGTTCCCTTTGCAGGTGATCTTCCAGCGGAAATCTTCAAACGAAAAGTAATTCGAGCGACTAAAACACAGTTTCCATCAACACAGGTGAGAGTGGTGTTAAACACAACAAAACTGATGCGCACGAATGAAAAAGGTAGCCTCTCTGTGACGTCAACACCTTTGTCTGTATACAAATTTGAATGTACCTGCAACGCTCAGTACATCGGCATGTCAAAAAGAGGCTCGAAACTAGAATAAATCAGCATCTCCCACAAAAACTATTAAAGAGGGGTGCAGCTCCTGCACAAAAATCAGCAATTTGCGAACATGTACTACTCACAGGTCATGCTGTTAGTAGTAACAATTTTTCAGTTCTCTACAAGGCAAAAACAGAGAAAATGCTTCTGGCTTTTGAAGCTATTGCAATTAATAAGCTGAAGCCCTGCTTAAACGTGCAGAAAATAATTCAAAAAGAAATTAAATTGGACTGGAGCAAAGACATAACTGACATGCCTTTAAAAATAGCCTACGCTTCGCAAAATACGACACATATGTCAATTACGGACGCAATTACATTGAAAACGATGACACACCAATTGACGTTACGCAAAAGAAGTGGTCTTAATTGCGCAAAAGTAGTGGTCTAAATTGCAAAAAACTAAGGCTTACATAACGAAGAGGAGATTGGCTACGACAAATTTACAGTTGGAATTAGATAAACGAATATACTAGCGAATCCAAAACAAAGGCTGTAGATACTGGTAGAAATAAGATTTATTAATAAATGTTATTCCATGGAGTACGTTGTTTTGTTCTTACATTTTAAAAAATGGTGAAAATAGAAACGATCAATATATAAATATATATATATATATATATATATGTAGATTTTTTTTTACATAATTTATATATATCCAGGGTTTTATTTGATTATATGGGTGGCAATTAGTTTGACTCAGTTTTATTTCTTTTTCGTGTCTGATTTGATTAGTAAGTATATATATATATATATATATATATATATATATATATATATATATATATATATTTAAAAAATGGTGTAACTTTACCGTAAACCTCGATATCCACATAGAGAGAAAGTCATCCTTTCTCGTAGGAAGTTCCAAATTCAATTATACTAGGCAGTTTATGATTGATGTTAAATAAGCTTTGTTGGAATGAGAGAAGTGGCTCGAGAAGTGCATTTTTCGGCTACTGAAGGATACTTTGGCCACTGTCGCCTCAAAATAAAATTTCTATGAGCAGATACCTATTGTCGGCCGTAGGTGGCGAGCTACCATATCAAAAATACACGGAATCTTAATTATCCATCCTAAGTTTGATATGGTGACCTGGTGTTATTTTGAAGCCAACAAATAATTATGATTATTTATCATTAGTATTTCAAGTTAGGCATCAGTTTAAATAATGAAATTTGGCTTTCAATTATAATGATGATGAATAAAATGCATGCACACACGTAGCTATGAGATTCCACTCAACTAAGCCATCATTGATGGCGCAAGTTGTGATAGAAATTCTTTATTTAAAGTTTGCAAGCTAGAAGTAAACACCAATTCCATTGTATTTAACCAGTCGTCGAACAACAACAAAACTACCGTCAGTCACACGTACTGACGCGTTTCGACCTTCTATCTGAGTACGACCGCAAACTGATTAGCAAAGATCAAACCGCAAAGAATATATATATATATATATATATATATATATATATATATATATAAACAAAGTTAGATATGCGCAGCCATTGTATTTGACTGTAAATATCGGCTGCACAATTTCCATGCAGACACGAACAATTACTTCTTGCAGCTTTCTCCACATGGATATGGGTAAAAAAATTAAACAATCATTGATTGCACTGGTGGTGGTTACGACTGTTTATGTCAGGTTTGCGAGCTTGAAGTTAAAAAAAATTCCATCGTATTTAACCAGTCGCAGAAAAGCAGCAAAACTACCGACACTAACTTCGCTTTCCATATATATTCATTGCGGTTTGATCCTCGCTAGTCAGTTTGCCGTCGTACTTTGTCGAAGATCATGAAAGGTCTGAAAATCGTCAGTGTGTGTGACTGACGGTGGTTTTCCTATGTTGTTCGGCAATTGGTTAAATATAATGGGATTGATGTTTACTTTAAGCTCTCAAACTTGAAATAAAGAATTCAACTCGACTGTCTGTTATGCGAAAGCTTCACGTTGCTGATCTCAATTTTAGAATTGACGTATGTGTAGCTCGTGAAGGACCTGATTTTATATATGCGAAATAAGAAATCTATTGTATAATCATGATTTATTGCAGCTTATATAGAACAAAATGGAGGGATCGATATCTTGTTACAGGGTTGAAGTCATCTGTTATTGTAAGGAACAATCTGATTGAAAATTTAATGAAACCACGTCTTTGAAGGCATATGTCAAATGCCCTAGAATTGCCTAGGAACTCTTTGAAAAGGTTTGTAATCAGCTTGATTGTGACTATTTTACTAAATAAACGCAGAAGATTTTGTTGCATCTGTATCTACAATGTTATTTAATTTATTACGAATCTGCTCGTTTTTGATGCAGTACCGAAGACTATGGATAGAAGAATTTATAAACAAAATTTAAAAGAGACAACATAATGAAATTTAATCTAATTAAAAAAATAATATACAACCAAGGCCAGATTCGATATATAATGAAATAAACACTTTATTAAAAGAGCTAGGTAGAAGGTCCGAAATGATTCTACTGACCAAGCATAAAAATAACCCAAAATTTGGCTACAAACTTCTCAAAGATTATTGTAATTATTAAGAAACTGATCACCAGGTATTACCGAGAAATAAAAATGATAGTGAATTAAATTTGATTTAGTGGCGCCTTTGCCAATTTTAATATGTAATACTAAGAAAAAAGCACTATAACCTTTTTTTACCTAATCATGTATAAAATCACAACCCGAGACTTGTTATTGACTGAGACAGGTAAATAAAAAAATAATGTTGTTAATTAGATCTAAAAAGCAAAATGATCATTTAGGACCATCAATTTATAACTAACTTCATCTGTAAATATCATTTTTGAATACACCATTTTCATTTTTTAACAAGATCTTGAATGATGGAATTATACCTGGCAGTATATTAAAGAAATAATCATTGGGTCTCTGTAAAATCTATGCAAATTCTCGACTCAAGAGGCCAAATTCCAGCTGGTTTGTCATATAATAATACTCATAGAGTTCTAAGGCGAAAACTAAAGCACAGTTTGAGTCGATCTCAATTCTTTTTGCATCAGAAAGGCCGAAGTGATGGAAGGAACATTTGTATCAGGTAATAGCTGATTTTCGTTCCACCTTATTCGCACGATAGTCCGAGAAAATAAAATTAGCGAAACTATAATTGATAACGTCAACCATATAATAACCGATAAAATAAGTCGTCTTGATAGGTGGGCTGGGAAAATCCAAGGTCAATTTACTATGGCACCGTTGTCATTCCTAATCCACGAAAGTGGGCTTAAATTAACAATATGGAACATTAATATGGAACAGCTAATTTAGTTCAAATTACGGAATGCAATCCTATCTCTTTTAATGATTTGCTTTCGAGCGATATACATTTTGTGGCTTCGACTGACCTTTGTCGTACTATATGGAATAAGGATACAATGTTGTTTGCTTGATGCGTATCGACCATCATTTCTATCTTCAAAGAATACAACCGTAATTCTCGTGATAACCATCGTAGTATAAGCTTGACTGCAGTCGTGTCCAGGTTATTTGCTTTGTTTATTTCACGCCGTCTTATCGCTTTGTGTGAATTACATATTAGAGAAGAATAAGCTGGATTCCGGCTAGGGCGAGGTTGTATAAATTTTATTTTTACCTTATAGCAAGTTCTTGAACAACGAGATGTATATAGTCGTCCCAAAATAGCCGTATTTTTAGACTTCAATTGTGCATTTGACTCAGTGTGTCACAACGTTCTGTTTGATATTCTGTCAGTAGGTGGTATTCCAACCCAGTTTGTAAAAAAATTTACAAATATTGTTGTCGCGTTAAGATCTACGCCGAATGAGCACACAACTTTACTACCTGCGGTGGTATTCGTCAAGGCTGTCCACTATCACAATTTTTATTTAATTTTATAAGAGGAAGTATTATGAAAAATTGTCTTCCTTACCTTCGGGATGCAGTTGTCGAAGTTCTCCACGGCGGTAAATTTGTTGATCTTGACTATAAAGAGGATATTATTTTTCGTCAATAGAAATTCTGCTCAATCCACATTGAATAGATTAGCCGCAGTTGTTCTGTTTTTCAGTTTGGAATTCGCACCTCTAATTTTACAGTAATTATACAGGATCAGCCACTACTCACTTAAACTCTGCCACTGCCAAGTGAAGACTGAATATATTTGGGAGATTTACGTACGTTAGCAGCTCTGTCAATATATCAGGCAATATGTTTTACGAGATAAACATGAGAATTGCGAAAGCTAGAGTAACTTTCTCCAACTTTTGACATTTATGGAGAAACGCGAGTTCTTCACTCTGTCTTAAATGTCGTTTTTACAATGAGTCTGTATGTGCAGTTTCTTTATAAGTTTTTGAGACTTAGAGCCTTAGTTTTTTATGATTTAAGACGCCTTTAGACATTCAGTCGCCGTTATTTGAGAAGCAAAACACATGTAGATAAACAACAGCGAATAACCAGTACTGATATCGGTAGACGTATTTTGGATCAACCAACAACTGCTCATCGTTAAAAAACAAATAAAACTCCATCAGCCGCGCTGGATTGGTCATGTTTTGCGAAGGCCTTCAATTCGATTACCTAGTAGAGCTGTATTCTATCATCCAACGCCAGATTGTCGTAAGAAACAAAGTAGGTAGACTTTTACGTGACAGTGAAAACCGTAGGGGAGCAGCATTGATGATTTTCCCTTAAACTAGAGCTGACTTGATCGTAATGGTGTTGTGTAGAGGTTTAGTTTGCCTCACTTTGTATTATCTGGATAAATATGGTAATATTAACAAGATACTCGAACTCATAAATTAATCTCCTTTACTAGGTTGTTGGTAAAAATATTATTTTTATAGTTAATATTACGCTTTTAATTTTTCTTGTTTCTTTGCTATTTTTCTTATTGTTTTATAGCGTTGAAAAATTAGTTAATGACGACTTATGTTTAGTCATAGAAATTCCGTCCTGACGACCGGCTGGCACAAGCTACTCAGTCCGGGTCTCAAAGGGACACAAAAATCATCCGAGTTAGGTCAAACTGCACAGAAAATTTTATTGTAAAATTTGTAGTGACGGAATAAAAGCAAGCGTGCCAGATGCGAAGGGCAAGTTTCGGCTGCTGAAGGAAACATTGGCCACTGGCATCTGGGCAGATAGTTATCTTCAGTCTTGGCGGCAGACTATCTAAGAGAAGGAAAACTCCGAATACAATTCATCCCCCATAGAAATGGGCGACCTAGTGCTCTTTTACAGTCAATATATAATGATGAATGATATTATCGGACCCATTAGTCTGCCAAGATGGGGTCCATGTGCGCACGATAGTTCTCGGCATCGAATCCCGCCCACTGGCGATTTTGTTGCAGATGTCTAGTAGAATCATCTTCGTAACTATCTTTACTCATTATGGTAAGGTTAGCTGCGAGGTTTGGTTTGTTTATGACGTCATACGTTAAAAGCCGCAAGGAAGCTGTATTGCTGATTTTGCCTTGCCCTAATGCTGATTTGGTCATGTTGATGTTGTGTAGATATTCAGTTTGTCTTCTGTGTGTTATCTTGATAAATATACTCATAGAAACTAATCATTCTTTCTCTCTCTCTCTCTAAATAATTTGTGTGTTTAAATTATTATTGTTGTCGTTATATATATATTCATATATATATATATATATATATATATATATATATATATATATATATATATATATATATATATAGGGTAACTTTGGTGTTTTTATGGCTGTGCATGTTGATGATGATGATAATGAAGACTACATTTGCTATCTCAGTTACACTATAAGATTAGTCAGAAAACAAAACGTAATACTAACAGATGATTCAACTCTCAAGCCATGTTGTACTACTGATAATTTATTCTGTTCAAACAGGATCATTGTTTAACAATAATTGTTTGCGCGGGTGGTGGTAACAATAATTTAAATCAAGTTTGCGAGCTTGAAGTAAACACAAATCCCATTGTATTTAACCAGTCGTCGAACAACATAACAAAACTACCGCCATTGTTTCCTTTATTGACTTTAAAAGTTTTCTCTTTACCAATTCAAAAGTACTATATACTCTAAAAATCTTTGGGAATTTACCGACACCACGATAGATATATCAAAATTGAAACATAACAGATTTATAAATAAAAATTCACATAAATAATTTAGAACAGTTTGCGCATCTATGTATCACTATTAGAACTTGTAAATACAGCCAAAATTATTGCAACTTTAGGACTTCAAAAGTTCGGTCCTTGCAAAACCATTTCAATGAAATGACATCCAGAGGACTTGCACCATATGCATATTTCAACCGATTATATATTGTTATTTCTGGAGAATAGAAGATTGTATTTACACACATTTCAATGAAAAGCAGGTTTATTGCAGATAGCCTCGAACTAGTCCCTTTTTCCATAATACGTCTAGCCAGGGTTCATTTAAATTCAATATATTAACCCCATTATCCATAATGACTGTACATACATTTCTTTAAATCAAATTTAATGATTTGAAATAAACATCAATCCAATTGTATTGTTGAGTTCAACAACAGTAAATAAAATATTTGTGGCCTACTCTCGTAAGTAACTGATAAAAAAATACATATATAGTTTACAAATATAATTTTTAAGTAATTTAAAATATTAGGCAGACCCTTTTTAGTTTTGATTCCAGGTTGCTGCTACGTATTCCAAGATTGTCTATTAAATGTAATATACATTTGTAGTTTTATATCTTTTGAGAATATATTTCTCATTAATAAAAAACCATTTTGATCAATACTCTAACTTTTCAAGGCGCCTCTCTGCAGAAACTTTTTATGATGTATGTATGATATGTATTATTTAAATCAGTTCTAGAATTTATTTTCAATGTTTTTTCATTACAAGAGTTTATCTTCCGCTCAATTTACCGGAATGATAAATTTCAAATAATTGAAGAATTTATATATCTGAACACAATTCTAACTAATTCGGACTTCAGTTAGGGCCCTACAATATTGCAGATGATACTCACAGAAGTCCAAATATTTGTTTATTTAGTCGAATAGGCATGCTTCTGTTTTTAGATAGAACTTTAGGTGTTAGAAAGCAAACAAGTTCACCTAAAGTGAACTTAATGTCTTCATAATAGCTTCGGAAGCTATTGAGTCGAGATAGCTTTGAAAATTATTAGTGACCAATAGTAAATCCACGTTTGCATTTACCAAAGTCCAGATGAAGAACTGAATCTAGTTGTTCCAATATTAATCGTTCAAGTACCATGTAATGTGAAGGTATTCGGGAGGTTAACCTATAACTATTGGCAACTCTCGGTCTTTTAACTTGAAGCAATGTGTGTACCTGTATCGTTGAAATCCTGGATAAAGTTATAACTTTCCTAAATATTTCGTTATAAAAGAAGTTATGTGGATGCATTAAAACTGTAGACATACTAAACAGATTATCTGATGTCATTCCTAAATGATAATTATGTTTTCTAGATTTAATTTGCATCATAAATCCTATAAACGTTTCGCAATTGATCTCTGGTCGTTTCTTATTATTGTATAGAGTATACAGCAACATTGCACATTATTTAAACAATTACGTTTACTAACTTCAACATAAAACAACTTCCCTTTTTATCCACCGATAATACCAGCTTGTATATTACCTTCTATTTACAAATTTGTTCAATAGTTTCTAGGAAATTTGACGTTACATTTAAGATTGGACAACATAATCCTTTCTGACCGTTGGCGACTAGCTAACAATTAATAATTTATTTTGTTATCTACCACGTCTGGTTTAAACATTTTGAAACTTAAGATCAGATTATATTTAGCAATATTAAACATATCAATTCTAATCCTACTTTATCGTCTGTCAATCTTTCTCGAAACAGTGTCAATAAACAAACAACTTTGAAGAATGTAATTCTACCAAAATGACACTGAGAAAATAAAATAGTTTGTGAAAAAACACGAAACACACTCATAACGAACATATTAATGATCATCTTAGAAACGAGATCGGAAGATTAAGATAAACACCAATCTAATTAAAACTATTAAGTCGCATAACATTGAAAAACGATCGTCAGGCACATATGCTGGTGCTTTAGGACCATCCATGACCATTATCGTAACACGCTGGCAAACTGAATAATGAGGGTCAAATAAACATTGCATATAAAAGGTATGGAAACTCAGATATGCGGTTCGCAACCCAATTAGTCGAGCAAACTTTTTAAATCAATGTGATCACCCTCCGCTAATCGATAATTTGCTTATTCTATAACTTATATACATGTGGCTAACGTTGCATAAAGCTAAATTTCGCGACTGCAAAGAAATTATGCAACAGAAATTTCCAGTGTAAGCCAGGCTACTTGGAGTGATAATCGCATAGCTGGTCCAAATAACATTTATATGCATTGCCGTTGTATCCATTTTAGACATTATTTCACCGTACTCTGATGATGAACATGGAAAATCGAAACGCAATAGTACGAGTGACTTGTGGTGGTTTAGAGATGTTTTGCGAGTTGTTATACGCAAATGGTTTAAAGAATTAAATACTGCTTGTTGCGGAGAAATAATATATATACAAGCATGTATTAGGTTTTGCGAAGATAGTAACAAATTAGATCAGTTGTGACCAGAAGGATAAACCAAAGACAGCATGAACAAAAAGTATAGTCTCATGCACATTCGTTTCTTGCTTCCTGGCGACTCATCAGTAGGAGCCGGTATTACGCCCTTTAGCCACTATATATTAAGGTGAGGAATGAGGGATAATAGGACGTTACAATCCCGCATTCTTCATCGGAATATATAGTGGTTAAAGGACGTAATACAGGCTTCTTCTGATGAGTCGCCAAAGAGCAAGAAACGAATGTGCATGAGATTATACATTCCGTTCATGCTGTCTTTGGTTTATCCTTCTGGTCACAACTGAACAAATTTGTTACTAGGTTCACAACACCTAACACATAATTGCATATATATTAGTTCTCCGCAACAAACAATATTTAACTGCTACCTATTAAATTAGTAATTTAAAATTTAAAATATTCTAGGTAAGTAAGGGATTATTAATCGTGTCCATAAGGCAGCATACTGCCTTTGGTTTTACCCTTCTGGTCACAACTGAGACTAATTTGTTACTAGGTTCGCTTCACCTAAAACATAATTGCATATATATTAGTTCTCCGCAACAAACAGTATTTAACTGTTATATATTAAATTGGGAATTTTAAATTTAAAATATTCTAGGTAAGTAAAGAGGATTATTGATCGATGTCCATAAGGCAGCATGCTGCCTTTGGTTTACCCTTCTGATCACAACTGAACTAATTTATTACTAGGTTCACAACACCAGTATATAATTTCATATATATTAGTTCTCCGAAACAAACAGTATTTAACTGTTATATATTAAATTGGGAATTTTAAATTTACAATGTTCTAGGTAAGTAATGAGGATTATTAATCGATGTCCATAAGGCAGCATGCTGCCTTTGGTTTACCCTTCTGGTCACAACTGAACTAATTTATTACTAGGTTCACAACACCTAATACATAATTGCATATATATTAGTTCTCAGCAACAAACAGTATTTAACTATTATATATTAAATTAGTAATTTTAAATTTAAAATATTCTAGGTAAGTAAAGAGGATTTTTGATCGATGTCCATAAGGCAGCATGCTGCCTTTGGTTTATCCTTGTGGTCACAACTGAACTAATTTGTTACTAGGTTCACAACACCTAATATATAATTGCATATATATTAGTTCTCCGCAACAAACAGTTTTTAAATGTTATATATTAAATTGGGAATTTTAAATTTAAAATATTCTAGGTAAGTAAATAGGATTATAGATCGATGTCCATAAGGCAACATGCTGCCTTTGGTTTACCCTTCTGGTCACAACTGAACTAATTTGTTACTAGGTTCACAACACCTAATGCATAATTGCATATATATTAGCTCTCCGCAACAAACAGTATTTAAATGTTATATATTAAATTGGGAATTTTAAATTTAAAATATTCTAGGTAAGTAAAGAGGATTATTGATCGATGTCCATAAGGCAGCATGCTGCCTTTGGTTTATCCTTGTGGTCACAACTGAACTAATTTGTTACTAGGTTCACAACACCTAATATATAATTGCATATATATTAGTTCTCCGCAACAAAGAGTTTTTAATTGTTATATATTAAATTGGGAATTTTAAATTTAAAATATTCTAGGTAAGTAAAGAGGATTATTGATCGATGTCCATAAGGCAGCATGCTGCCTTTGGTTACCCCTTCTGGTCACAACTGAACTAATTTGGTCGGCACAACACCAGCACATAATTGCATATATATTAGTTCTCCCACAACAAACAGTATTTATGTTATATATTAAATTGGGAATTTAAATTTAAGGAAATATTCTAGGTAAGTAAAGGGATTATTGGTCGTGTCCATAGGCAGCATGCTGCCTTTGGTTTCACTCTGATCACAACTGAACTAATTTGTTACTAGGTGCACAACACCAATATATAATTGCATATATATTAGTTCTCCGCAACAAACAGTATTTAACTGTTATATATTAAATTGGAAATTTTAAATTTAAAATGTTCTAGGTAAGTAATGAGGATTATTAATCGATGTCCATAAGGCAGCATGCTCTCTTTGGTTTATCCTTCCGGTCTCAGGTGAGACTAATTTATTCGGTGCACAACACCTAATACATAATTGCATATATATTAGTTCTCCGCAACAAACAGTATTTAACTGTTATATATTAAATTAGGAATTTTAAATTTAAAATATTCTAGGTAAGTAATGAGGATTATTAATCGATGTCCATAAGGCAGCATGCTGCCTTTGGTTTACCCTTCTGGTCACAACTGAACTAACTTGTTACTAGGTTCACAACACCTAATACATAATTTCATATATATAAGTTCTCCGCAACAAACAGTGTTTAACTGTTATATATTAAATTGGGAATTTTAAATTTAAAATATTCTAGGTAAGTAAAGAGGATTATTGATCGATGTCCATAAGGCAGTATGCTGCCTTTGGTTTACCCTTCTGGTCACAACTGAACTAATTTTTTACTAGGTTTAAAGAATTGTTATAACTCTATTCGAAAATATGATTGTTTAATAATATGAAGCATCTAGCAAAAGATTTCAGCTCATTCTGACGGATATGGTTTGGGCGTCAGAGTCAATGACAATCCGCTGTTTCATTTTTGGTTCATCTAAATACAGAACAATTTAATTACGATCCATTTTGCAGAAATAATTAGCAATTCCATGATAATACCGAACACAAAATTCAGTCTTAAAATATACTTTATATATATATATATATATATATATATATATATATATATATCACATCTGAGAAAAGTTCAGGAGTTGTTATACTTCAAGCCGATGTTTATAAAAGGTCCATGAACGAGATTATAAATGACCAATCGAAATTCAAACAAGATATCAAACAGAAAGTTGATTCAACAAATATTGAATCAAGAGTATACGCCATTCTGAAAAAGATGAAAAAACACCTATTATCAACGGCGGTTGATTCCGAAATTAAAATAAAACTCATAGAAGACATCAAAAAGGCAAAACCCGTCGGAACGAACACTGCAAGATTGTACGGCAAAAAAATCCATAACGCCTTGGCAGCCTCAGGAGCTCCTTCGATGCGGCCCATTATGTCAATGATCAACGCTCTGTAACATAAACCAGCTAAGTTTCTCTGCAAATTACTTGAACAAATACGAAAAATCAGAAACGCAAACATTACCAAGGACTCCTACGAGCTAGCAGATGAACTGAAGAGGAAGAACATTCTACAAAATAAAATGGTCTCGCTTGACGTCTCATCCTTATTTACGAACATTCCACTGGATAAAACAACGACAGTGTTTTGTGACCTGATTAAAAATGAGTTTTACGATTTTCCTATAGATACCAATAACATCAAAGGCCTCCTATAAGCATGTAAACAAAACGTATGGTTTACATTTGAATGGAAATATTACCGTTTTATCAATTGTGTAGTTAAGGGTAGCTGCAGATTTATACATATATCATCGTGAAAAAACGAGCCTAAAATGTATAATGGACCGGTGCGCATCCTACAAAAGGTATTTAGATGATATATTGTTATACACCCAGAAGCAGCAAATCCATCCAAAATCCTCACGCAAGCCAATGGAGCCGATCCAGATATAAAATTCACACTCTAGGTAGAGAAAGACAATAGATTTCCCTTCCTTGGCATCACTCACTCGATAATAAAATGGGGATTTGACACTGTTTACATAGAAAATCCACTTTCACATTCATGACAACAGTAGTGTGCCAAAATCCCACAAAAGAAACTTAGATAACAACCTAACAAATAGAATCAGGAAGATCTGCTCTGAGCACAAGTTCGAGGAAGAACTAGGCTACCTGAGGCGAATTGTGCTCATGAAAAACTACTCAGAGCGGTTCATTGATGTCAACAGCAGACCACGGCAGATTTGCACTAAAGAGGATACCGTCAAACAGGTTTTCCTAAACTTAACATTTAGAGGCGACGTACCGACCTCAATAATAGAATAACTAAGGGGAATTATCCCAGTGTTAAATTTAATATCACGTTAATAACACAGAGAATCATGAGGTTGGATGCCAATGATCAATTGCCAATTCTCTCCAAATCACACATAGACTACAAATTCTCATTTATATGCAGTAGCACACACATCGGTCGTACAAAAAAGCAATTAATTAACCGAATCCGGTAACATTTACCGCAACAATTGATTATAAAGGCTTGACATCGTCAGGAAAATCAGCTATTTCCAATCATATATTGGCAACGGGGCACCCAGTGATTTTGACCGATTTCTCAATTCTACATAAAGCAAAATCAGAAAAATTATTATTTATTTTTGAAGCCCTTCATATAAAACAACAAACAGCTGGTCTAAATATTCAAAAAATTTATTAACATAATATTCAAATCGACTGGCCACGAATCACACAGTCCAACAACAATTTACTGGCATCGAGGCAAGAACAAACATCTCCTTAGACCAGATTCAACAAACATTCGATCGGATTGGCAACAAACTGAAGAGGAAAAAGCAGCTGCACATACGGAGACAGAAATTTCGAAAAATTATGAGCATTTAGCACTGCAATCCGTACATGCGCTGTTGCCAAGTGGAGAAAACGAAATTGCGAAATAAAGGGAAACGAAAGACAACACTCGGAAAAATGACATTCGTACACGTAACAGCGTACAATGCGATGAGTTGGTTAACTCTCAAGCTATCAATAAAAGAATTACCAGATCTCAGACAACACTTTGCAATACAACGAGAAAGACCTTTACATGCAAACAGGCACACACAGACACATAAGCATACACACTTATTAAAAATGCCAATGATTAAAAAGAATTAAAACCGAGTTATAGTTGTTGCCATCCACATAATCGAATGAAAACCCAGAATTTATATAAATGAAAGATTGTAAAGTGAAGTTTAGTAGTCTCGAAATACATGGCCATCATCCACTTTGTTATTAATGCTTTCTTCCTAATAATAAATATACTCTGTAATATTCGAAGGCAATGGACTATATATATATATATATATATATATATATATATATATATATATATATATATATATATATATATATATATATATATAGATTTGAAGTATAAAGTCAGGATTTTGATAATACGTATATCGTCAATATAAATTCAATATTGCAACAGATAGTAAACGCAATTCATCAGGAAGGCAGGTTTCATTCTTATAAGCAACCTTTCAAATACATTAATAAATACTACATACATACACGATATATATATATATATATATATATATATATATATATATATATATATATATATATGTGCGTGTGTGTGAGTGTGTGTGTGAGTGAATGTCTGTTAGGTATTGCGTATCAATAAACGATTTATTTGAATTTGGAGCAGAAGGATATGAAACTTTCAGAATGAAATAACGTGTAATCTCTTACATGCACGAGTTTCATGATGCGCTTTTAAAGTGCAGACACATAATTAATTTGAATAAATAAATAAGTGTTTGTTAAGCTGCACACTGATTCCATTACCAGTTTGGAGATGCTAGTTCATAACCTAGCGCGTCAAATCAATAATTTAACCCTGAAGTTGGGAGACTTACTTTTGCGTATAGCCACCCCGTGGCAGGATGGCTCAATTGGTAGAGCACAAGTTTC
The DNA here is from genome assembly GCA_029291075.1 of Eudiplozoon nipponicum. NCBI lineage: Eukaryota > Metazoa > Platyhelminthes > Monogenea > Mazocraeidea > Diplozoidae > Eudiplozoon > Eudiplozoon nipponicum. Next base: position 65,061 of record JAQBSW010003386.1, on the reverse strand, counting down.
CGAAGCAGATGAGCCAGCTTCGAGCCCAGTCCGCGGAAAATTCTGGCCAGTACATGATGAGTTCCCAATAAGGACGAAATTGGTCTACTGGATGAATTGCCTTTTTATATAATATACAATTCTTAGTTTATACTGACAAATTTATGTACTTAATGGGTCAGGTGTTGATATCAGGATCGCAAATTTGGATATAGTAATTGTTATCACGGCCTGCGAAACGCAGAATCTAAAAAAAGCCACAATTTCTATTTTCCGTTAAGAAGCATATCAATTGTGGCACACGCCTCAGAATTAGGCATCGAAGCAATATTAAAAGTCGACGCATGCCCAGCGTAATATATAAGTTGCACTCTGAAGGAACCAGAGCAAAACTATAACGTTACCGAAAGAGAACTGCTAGCAATAAAATGGGCTCTACGAAATTTTAGATATTTTGTCATTTGTTGACATTTACACATCTTTATCAATCACAAAGCAATAGGGCATTGTGGTCACTAAACAGTGAAATAATTTGATTCTGCAAATTGTACTACTGCTACGGACAGAAGGGCAAACAATGCAATGGTTAGTGCAGGGAGACACGTTACAGTCGCAATTGTGTTTGCACTATCAATAGTGCAATACTTACGATCTTTGTCAGCCACAGAAAAAAATGAAAAATTGCCCTATTGCGTTCAATGTTGCTGCACGAAATCAATTTTTGCAAATCGACTTTGTATGTCCGCTTACTTCGGCACGTGGCAGAGCTTTCTATGCGCTCAACTTTGTCGATAAGTTTACCCGATGCGTCGGGTTTGGAGAGTTGAAGCAAATCACATCTGAGCCAATTATTAGGTGCGTAGAGAACACCGCCTCAGTCGACCAGATTGAGTGAAGATAATTTAATTGATAATGTAAGCAATTTGACGTAAAGGTTTCTCTATCAGCAACTTATCACCCTAAGACTAATGTGACGACTGAGATAGTGCAACGGAAAGGAAAATAATTTTCGTTGTTAATTCCTTGAGGTACCTGAGATTTAGGGTAGCAAATTTCATTTATTTGAGTATGCTATGCAATTTTCAGTATCATTAGCAACAGACTTTGCTATGGCAATCGTGAACGATAGAGAATGAATACGTCTGCCAAGCAAATCCTTAACACAAGGACTCCACGTTCGCCAGATTTTAGCAGACGTTTATGAGCACCTAAAAAAAGTGAAGTTAAGGCAAAAGCGCTGCACAATGCCAATCCTGTGCCCGAAAATCTATATGCATCCACTTACGTGACGAATAGTATTTTGATTGTATGTGTGTGATTAGAGGCGTGATGATGGAACGATAAATGTCGTTCCGAAACGTAGCCAGTCAACGAAGATAAGATCGCATCTCATTTCCAGTGGTTATTATGAACGATGTTGAAGCCTTCGGAAGAAAGGGACGAATACGCACCCAGCCTGATCGAAGACAAAACAGATGCGTACTTGGAAATGGGGATCAATCGGATCTTTGCGAAACTGATAGTGCAAAGCGACAACCCACGAACGAAAATCGTGGAGATTCAACATATGAAGCTGGAACTCCGCAAACATTCAAAAGATAATTGTTTATTTAATTTGTTTAATTAAATTTGTTTGCTTTGTGCGAACAAACAAATTTGAATAAATAATGAAGTTTGAGTAAGCTAAACATTTCCAATTTGATTTAGCTAAAGCACAGCAGAAAATCCATCGTTACTCATACGTACTGACGCGTTAAGAACTTCCATGACGATCATCAGAGCAAGACGGCAAACTGACTATTGGGAATCAAACCACAATGCACATATTAGGTAAGCAAAATGAGGTATGCGGTTCTCACTACTAGTAGCTTCGCGTACATTATACTTCACCGGAAATGTCGGCTGCACATATTCTCTGCAGTCACAGACGTTAACTTTGTGCTGATTTTGTCACATATATTTAGGTAATACAATTTGGCAATCATGGATTGCACGGGTTGTGATAATAATTATTTATATCAAGTTTGCGAGCTTGATACAAACACCAATCCCACTGTATTTAACCAGACGTTGAACAGAATAGCAAAACTACCACCATGCACACATACTGACGCGTTTCGACCTTCTGCGTTCATCATTAGAGGAAGACTGCAAACTGACTTTCGAGGATCAAAGCGTAATGCACATATAAGGAAAGAAAAATTAGATGCGCAACGCTCAATCTTACAAATTTCCTGCTAAATGAGGACTCATCAATTGAAGCCGGCAGAGTGCTTTAGTTGTTCAATAAATGTGATAAAGTTGAACATTGAAATCTCCTGTTCTTATGTGGTCTAGCAGTAATAGAATCAACTCACAAATAAGACATTGCACTACGACAAAATAATCATGCCCATCACGTGTACCTTATCTGCAATGGGTAATAAAATTATGGTCATAGTGACAGGCTAAATTTCATCAACATATATATATATATATATATATATATATATAATTTGTATTAGGTATTGCGTAACTTAAAACAAATTGGTTCATATAGGACCAGAACTATAAACTAAATTCAACAAGAACGAAATGTAAGGTCCGATATAGCTTGCGTTACGCACTTACCGGTGATTCATCAGATGGAGCGGCTACTACGCTATAAACTTCTCTGTCTCTGTCTTTCTCTATCTCTCTCTCTCTCTCCCCAAAAAAAAAAAAAAAATATATATATATATATATATATATAATGGTGAATTACTGAGGGGCAGCGAAACACAATCTGCTATTCATGAGTAATTTGAAGCAGTAATGTTGTTAACTTCATATGAAGTTATGAGCAACTGGATTTTAAAATCATCACGCTATATATAAAAAGTACCATATCTGCAAATGGTACCAAAATTAAGAATAATTACTTATTGTCAATAACCGGAATCTCAGCAAAGACTTACACTCCCGCCTTGATACTCTCCGCTTTTTATTTCTCCCCCTCTCATATTTGATTAAATTAAACACGTCTACAAAAGCAATGTGTTGCTTCTATTCACAACTATGGTAGATATTATATATTCGGTTGGTTTTTTATGTGCATTCGGGAAGTCTCCATGTGATGCTGACTCAGTACTGCTTGTAGAATCATATTTTTTGAATATTGCGCTGTTTAACTGTGAACAATTTCTTGATCGAATATATAATGATTTTTAAAAAAGTATTGATATTTCCTATTGATGCGTTACCAGAAAGCACGAAACCTATGTGTAAATGAGAGTATACCTTTTGTTCCTTATGAAACTGGCATAGACTTCTGATTCAATTTAAACTAATTTCTTACTGCGCATTTCCTAATACGAAAATTTTTATATAAAATTTCACGCAACAACAAATGTCGTCATGATTAACAAGAAATGTAATAAAAAGTACCGATCCACGCCATGGTATAATAATTTGCTGGGTTAGCAGTTCAGAATAGATTGTTATTTTCAAATTTGGCGAAAGAAAGCAAATCTCTCAATGTAGTGTCTCTAAAAACATGGTTTCGGTTATCTTTAAATGCGTGGTACATATTTTATATGGTAAGTTGGCATTGTAGAGGTAATGCTGAGACTTCTAAACGCACAAATGTTGAGATTTCTCGCTCAGTGCTGTCTTTCTTGTTGTGGATTTGACCGCAATTTTCTTGTGCGGGACAATTGATAGCACTCGTAGGTCGGTAAAATCTTGAATCCTGTACATTTCCAGGTGCACCGATTATTGGCCTTCATTGATGGGTTCTCACTTGTCCCTTCATTTTGAAGCCCTCCATCAGCTGCTTGTCTGAAAATGACATTGGAACAAGATTTTCCACTCTTTTTTTCCAAATTTTCGGGACCTAATTTCCAGTCCCACCTTCAGGGTTGACACCATACGCACAGGAAAAAAAGAACTTGTGGCAATTGTGGTATCCTCATTCAAGACAGATCTATTAATATTTATTTTAATACCTAAAGTATTTTTTTGTCTGCCCTAATATCCGGTCTTTATACCTGATCTCTAATACTCAAATGTATACAAAAACTTAACCATGTCACCCCTTCCCCGCACACAAAAACCTTATCGCAAAAGATTTTATCTTATGGTCAATCTGTTACTGCTTGAATGCAAGTAGATATAGTACATTAAATTATACCCATTATGAAGCAGAATTAATCATATCCTTCAGGTCCTATTTGAAGTTATCTATTTCTATGTGCGAAATATCTAATAGCCAATTTCTTTAATCAGTATATTCCATCCTCTTGAAATATAATTTTTTGGCAAAGCACATGCTTAGACGTGTCTAAATCAAAAACCGATAAAATTATATTTTAGTGCAAACAATGCAACATGGAAACGCTTTTGCGTTTACATTGGAATAATCATTATTGTAATCAAGGTTGCGGTCTTGATATAAACACCTGACCCATTAATTACTTACATATGTCAGTATAAGCTAAGAATTGTGTAGTGTAGAAAAGTCAATTCATCCAGTAGACCGGTTTCGTCCTTATTGGGAACTCATCATGTACTGGCCAGAATTTGCCGCGGACAGAGATACGAACCTGGGCATGTCTGCTTCGGAATCTGTGTCCACTGAGCCATCCTGACGCACCCAGGATGGCTCAGTGGTTAGAGCACCAGATTCCGAAGCAGACGTGCCCATGTTCGAGTCCTGTCCGCGGCAAATTCTGGCCAGTAAATGATGAGTTCCCAATAAGGACGAAACCGGTCTACTGGATGAATTGCCTTTTCTACACTATACGATTCTTAGTTTATACTGACATATGTAAGTAATTAATGGGTCAGGTGTTTATATCAAGACCGCAACCTTGATTATAATAATTGTTATCACCACCCGCGCAACCAATGTTCGTTTAATTGAAATAATCTTCGATATGCCATGGCTCTATTTTGGTTATAAGATTGTACAATTTCCAAAGGTCATATTTCAACGGCCAACACAGTTTTGGAGAATACTTTTGTAGTTACTCTATTAAAATGTTTTGCCTCCAGCAGCAATTCAACGTTCGTCCTCTTATAAGATCTGACAGAGAAATGAATACGCCAATATGCTAAACGGATATTAATATAACTATATTGAAGAATTGTTTTAAAAAACTGAGTTCCATGTTGAATTTGATGTCCATATACACGATTTCAACTTTCTAAAGTTTATTTTCGCTATATCGTTCAAAGTTTATATTATTTTAATAATGCGATTAATTATGCCGAGAAGAATTATTTCATGAAATACTGTCTATCTATTTCCGTTTATTGCTTCTAATACGCAGACAATTTAACATCGATAAAATTTAACCAGATTGGTATAGTTAATACAATTTAACAATAATTGATTGCGCGGGTGGTGGTAACAATACTTTAAATCAAGGTTGCGAGCTTGAAGTAAACACCAATCCCATTTAAATTTGATCAATCGTCGAACTACAAAATAATTGGTTCAGTATTTTAGGTATCTAACATATTTAAACGATTTTTTATTGGTTCTTGTTATTAAAAATTTTTAATGCAGCATCTCAGTCCACAACCTTAAAATTCTTTCAATATTTAGTTTTGTATACAACTGTTACGAATTAAAAAATTGTAAATGTGATAAAATTTGCTTTTATCACCATATAATTGTAGGTAACGTTCAGTTATTTTAGATATTTGGTTTGAAAAATTCATTTATCTTTTGCTATTTTTCATTGAAATCTTCTAGTTTAAGAATGCATTTACATACAGTAATTTAAGTATAATTTGCGAAATATATTTCAACCTATATCCGGTATAGCTCTAAATAACGCGCGACGTTGAAATATCAACAGAGCTTAATCAGAATACAAGAAGGAGTTAATTGTTAATAAAAATGATAAGTGCATCAACATAATTGGCATAAAACTATTACTTGTATGCAATATTAGGTCATTTGACGTAGAAAATGATTCTTTCGACTCTAATTCAATTGATAACATGTTGGACTACTGCTCACAACATTCGTGGCTACCTCAGATGGACAGAATTTCATAGAGATCGGACCAACATTTGCATAACATGTAATATTCAAAAAACTCAATTGCATACTTTTATAAAAATTTATTCAATTGTGTAATTTTTCAAATCTCAAAATTGCTTGCTGATAAATAAAGCAATGTTAAAGGTGTGTTTTTTATCAATATTTTCGCAATTTTTTTTAATTTTTCATATCAATCAAATCAATACATAGCAGATTTTCGCTAAATTTCTCAATAAATAAATTTTATACAGACATACACTAATTAGTGTAATAAAAACGAACAAACTAAATTTCTGACTATTTATCAAACATATTTTAATCATATCCCGCTTTATTCCAGGTTGCCTGATTTTCTTGTCCTTATTTGTTATTCCATATATACTTCAAGCGAAAAACCCCAAAAATATATAAAACTTCCCTCTGGTAATGAATTCAAGAGTAAAGCCGCAATAAAAGTGAAAGTATAATGCTGGAAGCAACAAAAGAGTATTGATATTAATGGGGAAATTCTTGCGATGAAACATTTCAAATGAAGCACTAAATGCACTAAATCGACAAATTAAATTAAATTGGCAACTAAATACTGTTTTGCAGAAATGCATGGAACACGACAAGCTTTGTAATTATTTAAAAAAATATTTCATCATAGAGATTTTTTCTTGCAAGCAAAAATCTACCGAAACTACGCATTTCATATTGTACCGCATATTCTACAATTTACTAGCCATAAAAGAAATTAAATCGCAATAATGCCTAGATTATTTAAGAGTATTTTCCTTGCTCCAACATTCAGCACTGAAGCGTTACAATACTAACGTTAAATAGCTTAAAACCGAACTAAAAAAGTAGTTTGTTTTCCGTTAAAACAGCTTATAAATGTATTTATTCTTCTGTTGCAACGTTACACAACAGCTGTTTAATTTTTGATGGTGTTAAAATAACTAGTTTCCCGCAGAAAACTTCGACAATGAACTGTTTTCTTTAAAGCTATGTACTTCTGCTGTAAAGCAATGAAAAAATGTCTAACAGAAGAAATATTTTTCGTCCGCTAACTAGAATGTCAAAAAGAGAAATACATTTAATTTCCGCATTACAACTGCTCTGGCACAAAGTTGAGGAAATGAATTCCAAAGGGAGTTAGTACGTAAATCGCTAGCCATTGCAAGACATCAGTCTAGTCGATAAAATAAATAATAATTACTACTATTTAACCATTTGATTTTCTTAACTTTGACTTTAAAAAAATTTAACTACAAAACCAAAGTTTGCCAAATTTTTATTTCGATGAGTTACATTATTGTAGCATATCATAACCGTTTAAAGAATTTAATCTTAGTCGAATTATTACAAACTAAATTAGATTGCATAATTAATTTGAATATTTTTAGGCCAGATACATCTGATTGTAGATCGTAGCTACAAACCTCGGAAAGTGTACTGTAACAACTAGTAAATTCTGACATAAAATTCGTTAAATACTTGCCATGCAGATACTTAAACCATCATTAAATGCAGGAGTGTTGATAAAAATGATATAAATCATGTTCTATAAATAGAAGTTAGAACCGCGAATGGCGTAAAGTATTTTGAGCAAACCGTCTGCCAACGGGCGGTAGGTTATGTCTAACAAAAACAGCATAAATTATAATTAAACGACCATTGGTTGCGCGGGCGGTAATAAAAATTATAATAATGAAGATTATGGTCTTGATATAAGCACCTGGCCCATTAATTACTTACATATGCAAGTATAAACTAAGAATTGTATAGTGTAGAAAAGGCAATTCATCCAGTAGACCGGTTTCGCCCTTATTGGGAACTCATCCTGTACTGGCCAGAATTTGCCGCGGAAAGAGCTCGAAGCAGACGTGCACAGGTTCGAAACCTGACCTCGGCAAATTCTAGCAAGTACATGACGAGGTCCCAATAAGGACGAAACCGGGCCAATGGTTGAATTGCCTATTCTACACTATACAATTCTTAGTTTACACTCACATATGTAAGCAATTAATGGGTCAGGTGTTTATATCAAGACCGCAAACTTGATAATAATAATTGTTGCCATCGCCCGCGCAACCAATGGTCGTTTATTTATATAGATGTACGTTTCAATATCACTTCCCCATGTAGTGTGTTGTCTGTTCAGTAATGACAGATTTGGCATGGTTAGTTTGAACATTGCGTCTAAATTGATACCATATAAGCTCCACCAGAAGGAAAAATAGAATAACCAAGTTACAAAAGTTAGTATAAAACTGAAAATTGTGTACAGTGTAGTGTGCGGCTCAGGTGTTAGAGCACTAAATTCCGAAGCAGACGTGCCCAGGTTCGAGCCCAGTTCGCGGCAAATTCTGACAAGTACGTGATGAGTTCCCAATAATGACGAAACAGGTCTACTGGATGAATTGCCTTTTCTATACTAAAGAATTCTTAGTTTACACTTACATATGTAAGTAATTAATTGGTCAGGTGCATATAACAAGACCGCAACCTTGATTATAATAATTGCATATATGATTTACAATTAATCAATCATTAATAGCGCGAGTAAGGATAAAATTCTACAAATCAGGATGGTGAACAATAGACGAAAGCAAATACAATCCTTTCAACAATTCTTACAGCATAATTAAACTATAATCAGTCCCCCGAGTACTCACGCGTTTAAAAATTTTCAAGGTAGACAAAAGAGGACGACGGAAATGTGGCAATCGAGGATCAATTATATTTAAGGTATTGTGCACCTAGTAACAAATTAGCTCAATTACGACCAGAAGGGTAAAGCAGAGGCAGCATGGTCAGAAAGTATAATCTCGTGCTCATTCGTTTCTTGCTTAATGGTGACTCAGTATATTTTGGTGAAGAATGCTGGAAAATAGGACGATAAAATCTCCTATACGAATGTGTAATTCTGCAGTGGGTGAAGCTAACATTATATAAAGTCTTCAGGAATGCGACTTCAACACTAACTCACTCAATATAATATAAATGCCGAATCTGTAAAGAATGTCAACTCTATGGTTATTTTGTCAATACCCAATACCAACATAATAGTACAGAGGGGTACATGGTACTAACACTGTGGTTGCCGATTCGGTACATGTTACCAACAGGATGAATTTCAACGTATACTAAATTTCTCCAAAATTGAGGATTTCAACTTTTTCCAAACACCGATTACTCCAGTTAAATACTGTTTGTTGCGAAGAACTAATATATATGCAAGTATGTATTAGATGTTGCGAACCTAGTAACAAATTTGTTCAGTTTTGACCAGAAGGATAAACCAAAGGCAGCATGAACAGAAAGTATAATCTCATGCACATTCGTTTCGTGCTTACTGGCGACTCATCAGTAGGAACCGGTATTACGCCCTTTAACCGCTATATATTTGGTCGAAGAATGTGGAATAATAGGACGGTACAATCTCCTAGACAAGTGTAAACCTACAATAGTGAAGCTAACATCATATAGTTACGACAATGCGACTTCAGCTACTCACTCTATAATATATATACGAGTCTGTAAAGGATACTAACACATGGCTATTGTGTTAGTAACGATACAACATTATTGTACCGAATGTACATGGTACTAAACATGGTTTCGAGCGTACATGTACAACTGATGGATATCAATTTATGCTAAAGCTCACCGAATTTGAAATTACTATCATTTCTGAAACCACATTTCGCTGTAAGTATGACATCATTCAATTCAATATATTACATTTAAATACTGTTTGTTGCGAAGAACTAATTTATATGCAAGTATGTATTAGGTGTTGCGAACCTAGTAACAATACATACTTGCATACATATTAGTTCTTCGCAACAAACAGTATTTAACTGTTAAATATTGAATTGAATGATGTCATGCTTACCGCAAAATTTTATAACAGATATCCATCAAGGCCAGAGTGTATGGATTTACTAGAGTAGCATGTGTTCAGAAACTGTTGTAATTCTCAATTTCGGTGAACTTTAGCATAAATTGATATCCATCAGGTTGGTATCATGTACTGACTCGGAGACCATGGTGTTAGTACCACGTAACTTTCCGGTACAATAATGTTAGTATCGGTTACTAACACAATAGCCATAGTGTTAGTATAATTTACAGACTCGGTATATATATTATATAGTGTGAGTTAGCGTTGCAGTCGCATTGTCGTAGACTATATGATGTTGGCTTCTCTATTGCAGGTTTACACATGCGTCTAGGAGGTTGTAGCGTCCTTCTATTCCACATTCTTGACCAAAATATATAGAAGTTAGATGGCGTAAAACTGGCTCCTAATGATGAGTCGCCAGTAAGCACGAAACGAAAGTGCATGAGATTAAACTTGCCGTTTATTCTGCCTTTGGTTTATCCTTATTGTCACAACTGAACTAATTTTTACTAGGTTAGAAACACCTAATACATAGTTATCCTTATTTGTTACGAATTTATTGCCCAGGAGTGGAACGGCTAGCTGCACAAACACTATGATGTCACGCCTAAAAACATTTCGAAGCTTTTACCTCATTTTTATCTTTTCCAAAACTTAGAAACCATTGGTTTTACGAGTGTTGAAAACAATTCTGTAAATCGAGTTTGCGAACTTTAGAAATGCATACAAAAATTGCCACATATTAACATTTATAGATATTAAGTGTGCACAGAATTTGGATTTAAATTTTGTCAACGATCAATTCATCAACTGCTAAATATACTGGCTAATTGTACAACATGGCACAATTTTTTTCATCATAGTCATGTTACAGTTTATTGTTAATAAATATGCATACCATTAATGCAAAGCAAAGCTATAAATACTCATTACATAACGCCAATGCAGTTTACACATTTTTTCAATCGAAGGAATTTGTGAGATATTTTTGTCATAAGACAACATGGGAAATCAATGGCTTCTTTGTTTTTTTAGTCAACAATTCAACTCCATTTCCTCAATTGACATTGCGCATTGCATACTAGGGCTTGTAATTCGGTAATAGTTTGAATCGCCTATATTTCTAAATGCACGGTGTGTCTCATTGTTTTACGGGTTTTTCTGACTGGTCCCATCACTCTGAAGGTTTCAGCACGTGAGCAATCCACTGAAAACGTTGGAGTTTCAAATATTCCCGATGGACTCACGACATTTCGGTGTTTCTTTGACAATGTCATAATTAGACTCGTATTAAAACGCAGAAAGCTACACTCGAGACACAAATAATACAAATGTCTGAGGTGAGATTGCGTCAATACAAGCCTGATGGTGGAGTTGGAAAAGAATCAGCGAAACTTCGTGAGTTATTCGGGCAATTACTTGATCGCAAACATTTTCAAGAGATAATAAACATGTTGGGGGACTTCAATGAGACGGGCCCAGTCAGAACTCATCTATCAAAGGGGCATACACATCGTGCATCTAAAAATGGTGCAGATTCAAATTATTGATGAACTACAAATGCTTATGTGTTATCCGCGATTGTCAATCGTGGAAACGAGACATATGATGATAGCACCGCGTAACCGAAGGCAACTTTAAAACTATTTAGTTGTTCAAAAGAAATAAATTGGTTTTATACTAGACAGTGCACAATTACCTGACCCATATTTTTACCTGCTCTTCTGCCAGTTGAAGAATGGCCGTGGCCCCATTTTTTTTCCTTTCTTCAGTTAACACCCCATTGCAAGTTATAAAATAAATACGAAACCTGTTTAGTGGATGAATTGCCTTTTCTACACTACACGATATTTAGTTTATACTGACAAATGTATGTACATAATGGGTCAGGTATTTATATTAAGACCGCAACCTTGATTAAAATTGACTGTTATCACCGCACGCGAAACCAATGTTCGTTTAATTATGTAAATGTTCATTTCAATAACACTTCCTCATCTAGCGTTGTATCTGTTCTATAGTGACAGATGAAGGATTGTTAGTTGGCACTTCAGGTCTAAAGGGATGCTATATAGTTTCTACCTAAGGGAAAGGCTATCCAAAAAAGGCATTTGTTAGTATATAGCTGAAAATACATGTATTTTGCAGCAGGGTAGCTCAGTGGATGGAGCACCAAATTCTGATGTAAACGTGCCCAGTTTCGAGCCCTGTTCGCGGCAAATTCTGGCCAGTACATGATGAGTTCATAATAAGGACGAAACCGGTCTACTGAATGAATTACTTTTTCCAAACTGTACAATGTTTAGTTTACACTGACAAATGAATGTACATAATGGGTCAAGTGTTTATATCAAGACCGCAACCTTAATTAAAAGTAAAAAAATAAATCAAGTGTAACATTTAATCTGAACTTTTTAGTTTATATTTAGGATCACGTCTCTCCCAAATTTACTAACTGATATTTCACTATTTATTTACTTGTTCCAATTAAGATTGTTTGCCCAGTTCTGACATAATTTGTTTATTACACAACAATTGTTTGTGCTGGTGGTATAATCTCTCATATGTATCAAGGTTGAGAGCTTGATATAAACAACAATCTAAATATATGTACAAAGTAAAATAAGCATTGTATAAAGTATTACAGGCAGGGTGATGCAGCGTAGAGAGTCACAATCTCCGAAGAAGGTGGGCATCCATTCAGACCCTGCTCTAAGTTAAATTTAGGATAGAACAAGAGTTCCCAATAAGAATAAAATCCGTCTACTGGATAAATTGGGTATTAGATGTTTCGCACCTAGTAACAAATTAGTTCAAATAAGACCAGATGGATAAACAAAAGACAGAATGAAAGGAAAATATTAACCTGCGCACGTTTGTTTCGTGCTTACCAGCGATTCATCAATAAGAGCCGGTATTGCGCCAATTACTTGCTATATTTGGGTGAGGAGTGTGGGAAAATAAAGCGGCACAATCTCCTATAGATATGTGTAAACCTGCAGTAGTGAAGCTAACTTCATACAAAGTCTTCGACAATGCGACTTAAAAGCCAACTCTATAATGTAATAAATATATAATATATATAATATAATATATAATATAAATATATATATAGCGAGACTGTAAATGGGTATCAACATTATGGCTATTGTGTCAGTAGGCGATACCAACATTATGGTACCGTAAATGCACATTGTACTAACACTATGGATGCCGAGTCGGTACATGGTACCAATACAACGGATTTCAATGTATGCTAAAGTTCAGCAAAATTGAGAATTACAACTATTTCTGAACACCTGTTACTCCAGCATATCCATACACTCAGGCCTTGATGAATTGCCTTTGCTTCCTTGTAAAATGTGTGGAATGCACTGAAAAATCTATTTGTAATAGGTATAGGTTTACATCAAACTCGCAAACTTGATCAAAATAAATAATATTAATTTGTTGACATAATTACTTGGTTCAGTATTTCACGAGTCTAAAATCTGGTTTAGCGACCTTATGGCGTGATAAGCAAATTCAGTTATATTTGTTTTGTCGTATCGCAGTCATTAAAGTTTGCACTTTAATTCTTATACATTTTCTATATCCTTCTATTTAAAAAAAACCATGATCATATACAAACTTTACGCTTCGCATGAAGTCGACCGGAAAAAAGTTCGTAGGTGCTGTCAGAACTCGAATTTAACATCACTGGTATACGCAAAAGTCAGTGTTCCTTTTCAATTTGTTTTACTGATTGTTTGTAACTGTTTTCCAAGTCAATATTTCAAACTGAAAAATTATTATTGTACATTTTAAAATGTCATTCAAGAACAAATCGTCAATGCAAGTCTATTCAAATCAATATAGTTAACAGTGTTGCATAGTTTAACAAATTTGAAAAAAATAACCTGACATATTATATGCGATTTCTCACAATTTGACACGATATCAAACCCCATAATTATCGAAGTCATGCGGCATATTATTCTTAATTCTTTGTTTCCATTTTATGCTAACGAAGTTCATTTAAATTGCATCAAAATTATTTTAAGAATGCATGAAAAACACAGAATAAAAATTCCCTTTAATAAAACAAAATCAATAAACTATAGACTAACAAACATCGTGCTTACTTCAGTCATAAAAAATCATCGTCAGAGAAAAAATTTCATTAAAAATCGAAAATTTATCTAAACTATCCTAGTGCCATTGTTTGTCTCTCTAAAACCCCATCTATGTAAAGGTGAAGAGTAATTCCCTAGTTATGAATAAAATTCCTTTACTTTTATAGATTTCGATGAACCAACTTCAAAGAATTTAATCCATTTTCATAGAAGTAAACATGTTATACACAGCGTTGTTTGCAATCTATTAAATAAATATTTTTGTTCGAAAAAGTCGACCAATAAATTATGGAATTTTATGCTTAGCGAAAAAAGCTGTCCATAAAATCAACGTGATTAATTCATTGCACTAAAATTAATACTTGTTATGCTCGCAGAGACTAGAATCAGACTGCATTAATTGTTTGCTAAAAAATCCTGATTGCTCGAGAGTATATGAAAAATGAGAAAAATCTTTAATGTTCAAACATTGTAGGACATCTATCTAAATCAATTTTGCACGTTTAATATAGACAGTAATTCCATTATATGAACATTTGCCTATATAAATTAGACGTTGTACACGTTAGCAATAGCAATTCTCGCAGTAGACTCGTTTTGTCCTTATTGGGAACTCTTCAAACAATGTCCAGAAATTACCTGATCTGCGTTTTGACTAACGCAGCTTTCATTGTTCCAGTAATTTTTTTTTAGCAATATATTTCGGCCCATCTTACCGTAGGCCTTCATCAGTTGCATCTCACGAAATAAATGAAGCAAGTCAAAACGCAGATCAGGTAATTTCAATTAATCCAGGTGCGAAACGCGGAAACTCCTTCAATGTCCATAAATTCTTTTTGCAAACAGGGCTCGAAACTGAGACTTTCCTTACATTCAAAGTGTTACCCTGTCCCACACCTCGCACAGTTTAAAATAAACAAAAAATTTATTCTTGGTTAAGCTTTTCTACAAGTGGACCCTATGCGTCATCTCTTTAGATCTACAGATAGAACAAGCCTTCTCCAGTTTTCCTATATAGAAATGACATCATGCAACGTAAGGAATTGGAATGAGCTTTGTCTGCGGCACAATTCTCGTTAATACTTGAAGTGATCCCGGTAAGGGCAAAACGAGTCTATTGGATGAATTGCCTTTGTTAACTTAACCATTACTTAGTTTACACTAATATATATATATATATATATATATATATATATATATATATATATATATATATATATATATATAAATATAATTCGATTAGTATTTATGTCAAGATTGAAATATTGATTTAAATAATCCTTTTCCCCTCACACGCAAACAATGAGTGCTTAATTGTACTAATCAGGTTTACAATATTGCTAAGGAAGCCAAGCTCACACTTTACTTTTCTTATTACAAATCATAACTTTATTCTTGATTTCACTCGATTTCGTAGGTCTGTCAAGTTAGTTATTGTTTAGAGAAAGCAAACTTTTAAATGAATTACATCAAATTTCGTTGAATATTATTCAGCAGCCCTCAGCATTCTCAATTGTATTCACTTTTTTTTCTACTTCTAATTTAGTAAAGTTCATTAGATAGTTTCATTTCAAGTAAAGCATATAATTTAATTAATAGATAACCGAGCTTGCATAATTTTTCTTGAATTCTGCCAAACTCATGCTATACCGTTATGCTGAAAAAGGCGTTCGTGTTTGCAAATTATGTTTGGTTGGTGTAAATACCAATAACGGCAAGCACAATTCCACAAGCTCGTCGTTACTCGTCGCCTAAGATATTTTGATGAGATAATGGAAATGGAAAACATTACACTGTAGTGTACATAAACTAAGATGTCGCGTTTTTTAAACCGTCAATAAAATTTATTAATATAATAAATCAGTAAAATTTTCCGATTTATCACAACTTGAGAATACTTCAAAACGTTTTTCATTCATAGAACAGAGTAAATAACGAAGTTTTAGTCAAGCAAAACTAATAAATGTCCACATTTAATCCTGCGTTAATATTAAGCATAATTGTCTTTAAAGCAGCATTAAATAGAGAGAATACATTTAGATAGCGCCACATACAATTGTGGTTTAACAATTATGAACAATTCGATATTAAAATATGTACACCAACTTGAACACATCAGTTTTGAACAAATTATAATATAATAAATATAAAGATAAACATAAGAATGTCCTATAAATAATCATTAAATACTTCATGTATAGGCAAGGAAATAAAAGGACAGTTAGGCAAATAAATAGAAAAATCGATAGGTAAATTGAAAGAGAAAGAATTGGTTAGATTGATGACTAGATCGATTAATAGCCAAATATACAGGTAGATGTATGTACAGATATAAATATGGCAAAATCGAAAAATATTGATAGATAGACATATGAATGCATACTTACATATATACATAAATATATAAATGCATATATTATTACCCACCAACATACATGTATACATAAATATGTAAAAACATACATACAGGTATACATACATACATATATTAATGCATGCGTGCATCCATGATTAATTTCACCCAAAATACATGTTTACATACATACATACATATATAAACAAATTCATGCATGCATGCATGCATACATACATACATAAATATATATATGCATATATACATACATACATACATACATAAATACATACATACATAAATGCATATATAAAAACATACATACATACATTAATGCATACATACATGCATACATACATAAATGCATACATACATGCATACATACATACATACATACATACATACATACATACATACATACATACATACACATCATACATACATACATACATACATACATACATACATACATACATACATACATACTTACATACATACATGCATACAGAAATATATATATATATGTATATATATATACATAGATACATACATACATACATACATGCATGCATATATAAATACATACAAACATACAGATATACATAAAAACATACATAGATCATACATACTGAAGACAGACAATACATATATATAAACCTACATGCATACATACATTTATCGAAAGATAGATAGAAAGATTGGTATGTATAAATATATAGAGACCAATAAATAGATAGATAAATGGATAGTTAGATAGATAATTAGATGAATAGATAGATAGATAGATAATTTGTTAGATAGGTAGGTAGGTAGGCAAATAGATTTTGCAAAAAATTTCTTTTTTTTAAAACTAATTGAAACACTCCTTGAAAGAATTCCTACATAACTCACATAATACAAATAATACTTTTGATGTATTCGTTACGCTGTTATTTGCAAAGGGAATTTACAAAATGCAAGAAATGTGGTGCAAATTTTCACCTAACTATAAATGTTTTTCAATCTGGTAAAAATGACATTATAAACAAATATTCACTGCGAAATCGAAATTTGTTTTGAATAATTCGATACAAAACTGATTAACCCCCAATTAAGTAATGCGATTATTTAAATCAAGATTACGAGCTTGATATAAACTCCAATCCTACTAAGAACACACATGTCAGTATAAACAAAGCATCGTATAGTGTAGAAAAGACAATACGACGATTATTTTTTATTGAAAATTGTATACTTAATCGGATTTATGTTTATATCATGTTCACAAAGTTGATTGGAATAATTGCTATCAACACCCACACAATTAATCATATATTAAGTAATGAGATTCACATTTTTGGATTAAAATTTACTTTATTGCAGCTGAAGTTTCGGATTCGAATTTGCGAATCTATCATCAGAGCTTGTTTCATGCACACACAAATGATAAGACAGATGGCACAACAAAATAACTCTGACCTATTGATTGCGCGCTTAGGGTATTTTGGTAGGAACGCAATTTCAATCATCCATGCCTGAACATAAAATTTTAATTTAATCCTTGTTAATGACAGTGTACATTGACACGCGTTAGTATGTGTAACTGATGGACGCTTCGCTAGGATATGAGAATAGATAAAACTGAAATTTACGTTTATTTCTCGTCTGCAAGCTTTTCAGGAACAAATCATTGTTAGCATCACTCGCGCAATAATTAATTGTTTGAATTATTAATTTATACAAATGCAGCAATATCTGAATTACGTTTTTTGAATTTTTTGCATTGAAATTCTGCTGTCGAAATTTCGGTCCAGTGAAAGGTATGCAGAACTACAAGAGGTGAGAGACGCAGTTCTGATTTCCCGTACAATATATATATATATATATATATATATATTGATAAAAATTTAATAAGTTCCCATTAATGAGGCTGTTTTTCTTGATGAAATTCATTTGCTGCTATGCATTGCTTTATTTATACGAAAGTATATATATATATATATATATATATATATATATATATATATATATTCATGAGTGATCATCGTTGGGTCATTTACCGCCGTGCCGTAAGAATGAGCATGAAATTTCGAAATTCGTCACTGCGTTCGATTGACGGGGGTTCTTGCACTTATGTGTCACTAATTAAAAACTGGAGAATTCGTTCATTTCAAACATGGATGTTTAATATTAATGAATAGTTGTATGAATTGAAAAAAATATTTCCATACATTTTTAAAACTGAATGTTTAGTCGGTTTACGATTTAAAATAAAACTGTTTAAAACGATGTTGTTTGTAGTAAACTTAGCGGCTTTATTCCATCAAATATACGATATTTTCAATGAACGAAGCCGAAAAACGCTTCATAAAGTCATGCATAGATAAAGTTTAATAAGCGCAGCGTGAACATTACACGAGGTAATGAAATAGCTTTTTAACAACTCAATTGTACTGTTTGAAGATGCATTCATTAATAATAATATCACTTTACCCATGGTTCATGTGGCAACAACAACTGCGCAACACACAAGTACGCACGAGTTCTTCCATTTTTACATTTGGTATTTTATACAAGAATTATTTCAACTTTAGTTTCAATTAAATTTAAATACACAAAATGGTTTTAATATTAGTTGTTTAGTTTTAAATGAAATTCTGAAAAAAATTATTCTTTAGACACGAAGAATGCTAACGGTGGGCGTGTCTTTCATATTTTAATATATATATATATATATATATATATATATATATATATATAGGTGAATATATAAAAAATAAAGAATGATCCTGGAAATAGGTCGAGACTTTGTGTGGAACGTATCTTTTTTTATTTCATTCTGTGCAAGGAATTTTAGATGAGAAATCTTTTAACCAAAATTCGCGTCAGAAAGCGTCTGCCAACGATTGAAACAACACGAAGAGTTTACACAAACGAGGAGCTTAAAATGCCACTAGCCAACTTGCTTGCCTTCAAAGCCAGCAGTTCCTTCTCTTCGTTCTCCTTAGTCTGACTGTTTGACTGATCGATGCCGGTTACTTGATAGCTACTAGTATTACGGGGCCAACTGGTCTCACTGGTGAACTGCTCATCTCTTGCCTGTTCACCAATGACGTGTCTGTCTTCGTGTTTCAATATTTGATAATGGCGAAGTGGCAAGGTCTTCGATGAGGTTGTTGTCCGTGTGGACGGCAACACATTTGGAGTCATGCAGTTATCTGAAGTATAGGAGTGAGAATTCAATAAGGTGGACGTAACGATGCTGTTGTCGAAATCTGATCCTGCCAAGTAAAATGGAGTAACGTTTTCAGTTTTGTTAGCACTAGACGAGTTTGGCACGGATACAGTCTGAGTCGCAATTAACGTTTGATATCCATAGTCAAAGTTGACATCTGCATTCGTAGACGTAAACGGTGTACCGGAGGCGATCGCCAAAGTGGATTGCTTGTTATGTTCAGATGTAAAGTCTGTACAAGTTGGTGAAATTTGTGTTCGTGTTGTCGCTTTTTGCTGACAATTGTGAGGTTGACTTGCATATTCATTTGTACCCGTTTGACTGGTTGGTGCATCAAATAGCAAATTTCTCTGATGACTGAAGTAATTCGCAGCATTGCTTACTGAAGTAGCGCTGTTATTTGGTGACGAAATCACAACCAATTTTTGATTGGTCGGAAACGGTCCAACAGCGCCCGCACTTGCAGCTGCGTTAAATGAAATCGATATTGGAGAACTCAAAGATGCAGCAGTTGTTTGCTTGGCTGCCGGAGACAGAATACGAGCTTCTGTTCGACTCATGTGGTCAACGTGTACGTTGGATTGGCCAAGTGAGGTCTGAATTTCCTGTTTATTTGGCAAAATAATTAGTTGACTATTTTACTAAAATTAAAAACGCAAACGCTAAAATTCGCAGAAACATTCATTACAAATCGACATTAAAATGCTTAGTTGTTAGTTATATTTCCCTTATTAAAACAAATATTAGGTTATTCAATTATTTATTAGGTGTTGCGAACCTAGTAACAAATTAGTTACACTATTTAGTTCATTCTTGAAGTAAACACCAATCACATTGTATTTAACCAGTCGTTGAATCACATAACAAAACTACCGCCAGTCGCAACGCACCGACGCGTTTCGACCTTCCATGATCATCATCAGAGTTCGACGGCAAACTGACTATCGAGGATCAAATCGCATTGCATATATATGGAAAGAAAACTTAGATATACGGTTCTCACATCTAGCAATCTCGCATGCATTGAACCTGACTGGTAATGTCGGCTGCAAAATTTCTGTGCAATCACGAAAATTATCTGATTGTAGCTTTCGCCACATATACATATATAGGCAATACAATTTAACAATAATTAATTGCGCGGTTGGTGGTAACAATTTTTAAATTAATCATTATTTGGTTCAACAAACGCATAATATTTATAGAAAATTCTATAAACCAAGCACTGAGAATTCTTATACCTAGCAATTTATTTCGAATTACCTAAATGATCTACCATATTTGTAAACAAAGTTGCAGACTGAAATCAAACTCAATTCCCATTTACGGACAGACTATATTGCAATGTAGCTAAGAGATTAGTTAACTACCCTGGAGGTGAAGCCACTGCGGGCGAGATCTCATTTATTAATTTGTATGAATTGTATATATATATATATATTTATATATATATATATATATATATATATATATATATATATACATGTATATCAGTCAGGATCCATAGAATTTTGCAAGGCGACGGTTCGTATAATTGGTGATGGTTTCGTTAGGTTGTGCGTATGTCATTTAATAAACTAGAAATTTGTTTATTTCAAATCCACAACCATTATTAGAATTAGTCCTATAGCCACGCACACAGTCAATTATTGCTTAATTCTATATCTTACGATATTTCCTGTGTGGCTCATAGTATTTTCTTGGTTTCGACAATCATAACTACACATTTCATGTTATAATCGAAGTCGGAATCCGTGCTTGGCTTATACAAATAGAAGAACAAATTAAACGATTCCTGTTTTGATAAGCATTGTTTGAGGAATCCGTGTGCACACTCTCTTTTAAGATGTTTCGATGCTTGTTGTCGAGTATTTTATTAGGGCGAGTAAATACCACACCAAGTAATTATAAGCAAAGTAGGAGGTGTGGAATTTTGTTTAAACAGCTTAATTTCTACTTATTGGAAGTATAATTAAGGCTCCAGCCTTAACTAGTTTATTTGCTTCGAATTAATAACATAAAACAGAAGAACCGGTGAGACTGTGGCCAGGATGAGGATATACAGACAATATTTTTTCATTAAGACAATTAACTGAACTGCGAAATTTTTATCGCAGAATTTTTAGGCTTCTAGTGTGCACTTGACACAGTAAACGGCAATATTCTATTCAAAATTCTATCAAAAAGTGGTATGCCTTCTATTTATGTGAATATTGCACAAATACATCTGGTCGCGTTAGGGTCCACAAAGAAATATCGGACAACTTTACTATTGACAACGGTGATCGTAAAAATTGCGTCCCCTTCCCCATATTTATATAATTTTGTAGCAGATTACATTATGAATTATACCCTTCCGCACGATCAGGAAACAGGCGTCACATTTCTCCCTGGCGTTAGATAAATTAACCTTGTCTTTTCTAATGATGTTCTTTATTATTGAAGAGCCAAGTTTCTGCCCAGACCGCATTGAATAATTTGGCCGTCGTCGTCCCGCCTTTTATTATGAAGTCTGTACCCTCTAAATGTAGAGTACTTGTACAAGACCACTCATTACTCACTTAAACTCTACGGTTTCAATGTAAGAATGTGGATGTAGTTGGGAATTTAAATTATCTTGGTAGGCGTAGCAATAAACCAGACAATATGATTGACGAGATGAATATGAGAATTGCTTAAGCCAGACCAGCTTTCTCCAAACCTTGGCACTTGTGAAGAAACGCTAATAACTCATTCTGATATAAAAGTCGTGCGTACAATACATTAGTAATTGCATTTTTGGTATACGTATGAGAAACTCGATCATTTAGTGTCGAAGACATTATACACTTACAGGCATTCGACCTCTTCTGTTAGAGATGCATTGCCAACATATTTTATCAATAAAGTATAAGCAATACTGACACCCGTAGACGTATTTTTGAGCAGTCAAAAAGTGCGCCTCTTTAGAAAAAAACAAAAAAGGCGCTATCTGTCGCGTTGGCTCGGTCACTTTTTATAAATGCATTCAAATCCGTTGCTACGTAGAGAATCATTCACACAGTCAGCGCAAGCTTTTGCGTAAGAAACAGTGTGAGCAGATTGAGGCGTGGCGAAACAGATAAAGTCGATTACAATCAAACTATATAGTATACTATTCTTAATCTACTAGGATGAGGTCCACGTGCGTATCATAGTTCTTTGGTGGAAACCCTGGTGCTAAGAAAACAAATCGTGCTCGAAAGGGATCTTATTGCAGACTTTCGGTTGATTCATCTTACCTTTCTTTTCTTAGTTGGGCTGAGTCAACTGCGAGGCATGGTCGTGTTTACAAAGCGATAAAATGGGAACCTCGAGGAAACTTTGTTTGCGATATCGTCTTGTCTTAAAAGTTACTTGGCGATAATAGTATGTTTACAATGCCACTTATCTGTGTAGTTTCTTGTTAAGTATCGACATATGTACTGGGTCCTCTCCATCGTAAATCACTTTTCATTAACATTTTTATCATTAATTATTATTTCGGTTATATATTTCTTATTTCAAAAATTAATATAGTTAATTTTACACTTTTTTTATTTAAATGATTATATAGTAGTCTAGCATTACTTATTGAAAACTGTTTCATTTCTGGCTTTGATGATGATGATTATGATGAAAATGATAAAATTGTTTTATAACAATTGACGACGTTCTACTAGATAGGCGTATATCACGCGTTTGTATGTGCGTGTCTTTAACTCTTGGGCTTTAAGTAAAATGTAATTAAATAAAATCCTATAGTAAATTTAATTAATCAATCATTGATGGCAGGGATGGTGACAACAAATTTTCAAATCAATGTTGCAAACTCGATATAAACACCAATCGAATTATATGTAAATTTGTCCGTATAGAGAAAGCATTGTATAAGGCAACAGTGGCTATTCATACAGTAGATTGTTTGCGCTCTTAATGGGAATTCTTTAAGTATAATCCAGAATTTTCTCGCGAACTGGGCTCGAGCCAGATCAGATTTTTTTTGGCGTCCTTTAATTTATTGTCTGAGCTACTCTGCTGCATGCAACAAAATTTTCGGATACATGATAATGTATGCTTTTAGCTAATCTAAACTTTGGGTGAAGCATATGTGGTAACTCTTTAGACGTTAAATTCCAATTAGCCACTCACAAAAATGCCAATGTAGAAAAGGCACCATTAACACTTCCTGTGACATCTCGGTGTCAGTTCTTTAATGTCAAATTGGGAGTAGTCATTCGAAACTTTAGGCGTAAGCATACGCCACATGGGTTCCATGTTAATATGAATACATTTTGTACAGTATTCAGCAAGGTGATGCAGTTGATATAATCCCACAATCCGAAAAATTGTGCCGTAGTACGAGCCCTGTCCACGACAAATTTTGGACAGTAGTTGAAGAGTTCCCAATAAAGGATGAAACCGGTCTACTGGATGAAAAGCCATTGATGAATTATGCAATGCTTATTTCATACTGATAAATATATGTATAATGATATGGGTGTTTATATCAAGATCGCAACCTTGATTTAAATAAATGTCAAATCAGTTTTTCAAATAAGAATTAGGACGGTTTTCATCCAATTGCCAAGCGCATAGAGTTTTGTCTGGTGCAAGCATTAGTCTGTACGACTGAACTATTTATCAGTAAAATCTCAATTCATTTACATTTCCAGGTGCGCAGCGTATCCTTTTCCATGATTGATGAATTCTTACTGGTCCCGTCAATCTTAAGACTTGTACACGTATCCTGTCCAGTGAAAATGCTGTAGCACCAAGTTTTGCCGAATTTTTGGCGACATTTTGGAAAGCCATTTTTCGTTCCAACCTCGGAAATTAAGCACAATACTCAGAGCAAAAGAAATTTTGGCAAATATATAATGGGTAAAGGGCGTAGTACTTGTTCCTACCGATAGGTTCCTAGTAAGCACGAAACGCATGTATACATGAGATTAGAATTTTCGTTCATTATGCCTTTGTTTTATCATTCCGGTCATATTTGAACTAATTTGTCGCTAGATACGCATCATCTTATACACAATAGCCTATGTATACCTTCTCCGCAACAAAGAATATATTTTTTACAGTTGATTTGTTGTTTCATGTATGCACATATGTAGGTGTCAACAATAATCAAACTACTGAAACAATTTAACAATAATTGATTGCGCGGGTGGTGGTAAAAATTCATTAAATCAAGTTTGCGAGCTTGAAGTAAACTTCAGTCCCATTGTATTTAACCAGACGTCGGACAACATAGCAAGTGCGTGCGAATGGCGGTAGTTTTGCTATTTTTTCCGACGACTGGTTAAATACAATGGGATTGGTGTTTACTGTAACAATCACTGAGTGCGCGGGAGGTGATGGTAATTCATTAAAACTAGTCTGCGAACATGAGATAAACACCAATCTGATTTTACGACTGGTTTAATACAACGGGATTGGGAGTTATCTAAAATTCGCAGACGTGGTTCAAATAATGAAACTGTTTTCTGATTCCTACAATTCTCGGGCATATTCGAGTGATACATAAGTTGATAAAAGTCACGGAATGGATATTTAAAAATTAGAAATAGTGAACGTAACTGTTTCTGAATCAAACTGTAAATAAATTTCTCTTCTCTAATATTTAATTCGCATTTTGTCCAAAATAGTTCAGGAATGAGTTATCCTACTAGAAAGCAGAAGTTAAATTAAAAAATAGACTTAGGGCTTAAATCCTATTATTCCATTATTTGCATAGCTTAATGTAATTAATAGTTAAAATTTAAAAATCAATTTGAATCGCACAGATAATCAACAGCGAACTTTCATATTAATGGACAAACAAATGAACGATTTAAAATTTAAATACTGTTTGTTGCTGAGAACTTATAGGTATGCAAGTATGTATTAGGTGTTTCGAACCTAGTAAAAAATAAGTTCAGTTGTGACCTGAAGGATAAACGATTGCAATGATAAAATCAGTTTAGTAAAGGATATAACCATTTAATTACATTTAGAACCTACCGAGGCATAAGAAAGTGGAATTGGCTGACTGAGTGTATGACCATGTTGTACAAGCATTTGCGAAGGACGTACTTGTTGCATATAACTCTGTTGCGGATACAACTGGTCTGTATTCCAAACGGAAACGCCATCAACAAATGTGTTTTCTGTAGACGGCGCTGCCGAGGTATTCATTGATATTAGAGCACCAATCTTGTTGTAATCTAGATATGCGTTAAGAAATGAAATTTGTACAGTTCACAGTAAATCAAAAGTTAGTAGTGTTCTTTCTGCTGATGAATCATTTTCGAAATGCTGAAATAATGCGTTAAAATTTTCTTCTGGCTTGTTCCAATAATGAAATAAAAAAACTCATGAGAAATGGTACAGGAGTGACAATATATAAGGAAGTGCCATCTTATATGCAATAGCCAGAAAGGTGAAAGCCTGGTATAAACTAATCCGCTGATGTAGTTAGACGAGCATTGGTCGCGTGGGCGGTGATAATACTCACTATAATCAAGAGATGCGATCTGGATATTTAACACCTGCCCCTTTAAGCACATACATTTGTCTGTATAAACTAGTAGATTGTATGGTGTTGAATAGGCAATTTTTAGTAACAAATTATGCAAAATAAAACCAGGAGGACAAAGATAAACTTAGCATGAACCGAAAGTAAAACCTCATGTACACATGCGATTCATGTAAAATGATGACGCACCAGCAAGAGCTCATGGTATGCAATATAAACACTATATAGTATATCAAGTATTGCGGGAAATTTTGATGCTCACATAAATCCTCTTCTTCATAATAAATTGGTGCTTTAGTCTCAATTATTGCAGATGATTTAGCCATCAAATTAGAGATATTATCACCCAAATGTACCGCATTATTTGGCCAACCATAAAGAGGGTTTGTGACATTTTGCAACCTGCTGCTGATAATAACCAGTGAGCACGAGCCTTTTATTATTTTTCATGTAGCATTTGTTTTCCTAGTCCATTATTAACTAACGTATTGCCAGGTACGTCCAACTTAGTAAGTAAATGAACACGTGTTATTATTTTGCAGCTAAAAATATATAAAAATAAAAGTTGAAGTTAACTTCGGCTCAAAGCGGCAAGCCACCCTACCGCGCGTTACACAATATTTTTACATAAATGTTATAAGTGGTGGGCGAAATCTGATGCTACCATTAATTTAAATCGAGGTAACAATTTTGCTATAAAATTTGTCCTAAAAAACCCATTTTTGGTATAAATTAAGAATTGTATAGTGTGGACAGGCAGTTTATCCAGTAGACCGGTTTCGTACTTATTGGGAACTCTTCACGTTCTGTCCGCGGTATATTCTGGACGGTACGTGAAGGGATGGCAATACAAACGAACCCGGTCTACTGGATGAACTGCCTTTACGAAGTTATACAAGGCTTAGTCTAAAAAGACAAATTTATATATATAATGGGACTGGCATTTTAGTCAAGATCGCAAATTTGATTTATGCGAAATAAATATAAAATTTCTTAATTCGCTTGCTTGCTGCTTTTAAAAGCAATATGTGGCAGTTCTTGGGTTTTCTTATGAGTATATCACCTCATAATAATGATTACCATTAAGAATACAAATTTCCTGATTACACAGATGAACATTTTGGAATACAACTCGTAAAATAGAGTACAAGCGTTAGCTGCTGCTTTACTTTCATCCTTGTTAGTAACGATAGGCTGCTACTTCTAACAGAAGTACTGAGTAAAACTGAATTTACTAACAATGATTCGTGGTTATGATATGACTCAATATCAGTCATGGAAGATTAAAACGCATCAGTTTGTACGATTGACTGTAGATTTTCTCTGCTTTGTGCCTGAATAAATAAAAATAGATTGGGTTTATCATGAGTCCATAGACTTTATCCAAATTAGTATAAAAATGCGCACTATTTGTTGAGCCCTAATATCTTTTTGCGCTACACCCATACATTTTACTTTTGATGATAATATTATGGTTTAATTAAGAAGTATTTAATTTATTTTATTCAATACCACAAAATTACGGTAAATTATGTAATTCAATATAAGAATTATTCAACTGTAGTATCCTGGCAAAACTTTATCTAATTCAAATATAGTTTCTGAAGAAAGAGCGAATTAGACGGCCAGATTTTCGTTTGGATTACACGTGGTTTGTAAATATATTTAATTTGAATGTGACATATGAAAATTCTCGAGGAGCAATAAGGCAAATGAGTTAAGGAGAATAGAATTTATTCCTATCCAGTATAATTATGTTATTAAAAAAAGTCTAAATAAAATTCCCAATTTTATTAGCATTTCAGTTCATTTGTTCGGAATTTCTAGCTTATTCATCATTAAAAACAAAGTGCACATAAAAGTTGATTCATTTCATACCAACTTTGAAAGCATTTTTCGCTACAAATTTAAATGTAAATACTTACATTCTTTCGAGACCTCATTTTCTAATTGCTGGACAATTCCATAGTCGTTGGATGAACTCAGTAAATTGGTCTGGTTTAAACTGTTACCATTTGTTGCGACATTTGGCGAATGATTCGGAATGTAGATTTCACGACTAATTGCAGCCAGTTTTGATGCGTCGATCTATACGAAAGATAGAACATTCAGTGTAAAATATTTTGAAAATATCGTAGATCTTTGTTTCATATAAACAAATTTCGTATTTCCCTAACCCAGCTGTATTTTTGTCATGAAAAATCAAAGGCTTAGATCTTACAACTAACTCATCATAGCGTCACATTCATGATATATTATTTACAACAGTAGCCTAAAATATTAATTATTTTATTTTTTAAACAATTTTTCATTGCCGGAATGTGCAAATTGTAGCCACATACACACATCGGTTTTAACTTCTCAGAAAATCATTTCTATCATAAGATATATAATGGACAGTTTAATCACTTAGACCTCATTCCAGCAAAAACAATTGTTAAACATTAGCATTTGCAGGATCTTGCAATTTGAAACATCATTGTTTACAAGGTAAGTTAATGAAGTAAAACTCAGTATTAAAAGAATTTGTCCAAAACACACCAGAAAGCGAATATAGTTAGATACTAGGCGTTGCGAACCAAGTAACAAATTAGTTCAGTTGTGACCAGAAGGATAAACCAAAGGCAGCATGAACGGAAAGTATAATCTCATGCACATTCGTTTCGTGCTTACTGG
Organism: Eudiplozoon nipponicum; assembly: GCA_029291075.1. Classification (NCBI taxonomy): domain Eukaryota; kingdom Metazoa; phylum Platyhelminthes; class Monogenea; order Mazocraeidea; family Diplozoidae; genus Eudiplozoon; species Eudiplozoon nipponicum. Next base: position 36,299 of record JAQBSW010003386.1, on the reverse strand, counting down.
CGACTCATCAGTAGGAGCCGGTATTACGCCCTTTAACCACTATATATTTGGTCAAAGAATGTGGGATAATAGGACGGTACAATCTCCTAGACGAATGTGTAAACCTGCAATAGTGAAGCTAACATCATATAAAGTCTACGACAATGCGACTTCAACGCTAACTCACACTATATAATATATATACCGAGTCTGTAAAGGATACTAACACTATGGCTATTGTGTTAGTAACCGATACCAACAATATTGTACCGAAAAGGTACATGGTACTAACACTATGGTTTCCGAGTCGGAACATGGTACCAACATGATGGATATCAATTTATGCTATATTTCACCGAAATTGAGAATTACAACAATTTCTGAACACCTGTTACTTCAGTAAATCCATACACCCTGGCCTTGATCGATATCAGTTATCACATTTTTATGGATGTGTATGGATTTACTGAAGTAACAGGTGTTAGAAGTCGCAGTCATGGCATAAATTGATATCCATCATGTTGGTAACATGTTCCGACTCGGAAACCATAGTGTTAGTACCCTGTACTTTTCGGTACAATAATGTTGGTATCGGTTACTAACACAATAGCCATAGTGTTAGTATCCTTTACAGACTCGGTATATATATTATATAGTGTGAGTTAGCGTTGAAGTCGCATTGTCGTAGACTTATATGATGTTAGCTTCACTATTACAGGTTTACACATTCGTCTAGGAGGTTGTACAATCCTATTATCCCAATTCTTGTACTAAAATATATAGTGTAAGTAACGGTATGTAGTGTGACGTAACGACATATGAATCTACTTTCTGTTCATGCTGCCTTCGGTTTATCCTTCTGGTCACAACTGAACTAATTTCTAACTAGGTTTGCAACACCTAATGCATACTTGCATATATATTAGTTCTCCGCAACAAACAGTATTTAATAGTTAGATACTGTTTGTTCCGGTGTATAGAATTGTGTTTTTGATGTTGCGCTCCTAGTAAATTGGTTCAATTAGGACTTTGGTTTATCCTTCTGGACTTATTTGAACTATTTTTTAAATCAAGTTTGCGATTTTGATGTAAACACCAATCCCATTGTATTTAATCAGTCTTTAAAAAACATAACAAAACTACCGCTAGTAGCAACGCACTGACGCGTATCGGCCTTCCATGATCATCATCAGAGTACGGCGGCAAACTCACAAGTAAGGATCAACCGTATTGTATATATATGGAAATAAAAATGAGCCACTAGTCAGTTTGCCATCATACTCTAATAATGATAATGGAAGGTCGAAACGTGTCAGTGTGTTGCGACCGGAGGTAGTTTTGTTATGTTTTTCGACGACTGGTTAAATGCAATGGGATTGGTGTTAACTTCAAGCTCGCAAACTTGATTTAAAGAATTGTTACCACCACCCGCACAATCAATTATTGCATAATTGTATTGGCTTATTTGAACTAATTTGTTACTAGGGGCGCAAAACATAATACCACAGCGAATATAGTGGCGTTTATATACACTTTTTTATTTTTTGCTTATCTTCCAGTTTGGATATAAAACAAAGTTTACAAGGTGTTTTAGCTTCTGTGTTTGCATCATTCGTACAGAAATGGTTGATTTAAAAATGTTATACCTACAGATGTACTGGCTTAAGCTATGCGATGCACGAGGACCAAACTAAATTTGAAACAGTTTAAATGACCTAATATCTCATTTAATTTTTAAAATATGTAGAATTTGAACTGAAATCAATACCTATAATTGGTATTAAATAAAATCAAACTTTGTAACTCCATTTCTCTATAAAATGTATGAATACTAATACAGTCGAATGGGCAATAGATTACTCACATTAACAATTCGCTTATCATAATAGATATTTGCGGTGTTTTGAATTATGGAAGCTTGCAAATTCAAATTTCAGGAATAAGTTATAAGCCACACCATTCGACTTATGGGTAAAGTTAGAAAGATTTATTGTTATTTACTCATTAACAATGAAGTAAACAAACGAATTGCAAAGATGATTAATTTAGTATAATTATATAAAATTTTAATTATATCTGTATTTTATATAGTTTGAGAACCACGGGTTTGTACTCAGGATTTCATTCAAATTGCAAATTATATGGAACAAAAATTATTTATGACCAATTAATATTAAAAAATTTTGAGCCATCTTGTCGTCGGGGAAATAAAATTGCATGTTCTAATTAATTGTAGAAACATAAATGGGTAATATCTCAGTTTCGCACAATATACAATTATTAAATTTTACTAAAATGGCTCTACTAAAAGGCAATCAGGAGAAATATGTATGATGATTAATACGAAAGATTTTTAAAAGAACGTATTGATTTTTCAAACCGGGACGCCAGGGAATCCATCCAAGAAGGATGAATATTATTATTTAGAAACGAATTATTGACTAAAGACTAGTAAACACATTGACAGAAACATATCAGCATTTTTACAATCAAATCTCAGGTAATTGTGAAATATCCTGCCGTAATGATATTGCTTTTAAATTGAATTCGGTTTCATGTAAATAGTTTTGTTTCATATTTAATTTAGTAAGAGAAATGCTATTTACAATATAGAGGTTACAAATTATAAACATACGCACTTCAATCATATTGGATCGTCATATAAATTTCGCATTAAAGGCTGTATTAATCATAAGTTCAACGATTAACAGTAAAATACAGCTCGTTGCGGAGAACTAATATCTATGTATTAGGTGTTGCGAACCTAGTAACAATTATAAGACGATTGTTTAAACCTGTAATAGTGAAGCTAACATCATATAGTCTACGACAATGCGACTTCAACGCTAACTCACACTAAATAATATATATACCGAGTCTGTAAAGGATACTAACACTATGGCTATTGTGTTAGTATCCGATACCAACATTATTGTACCGAAAAGGTACAGGGTACTAACACTATGGTTTCCGAGTCGGAACATGGTACCAACATGATGGATATCAATTTATGCTATAGTTCACCGAAATTCAGACATACAACAATTTATGAACACCTGTTACTCCAGTAAATGCATACACTCTGGCCTTGATCGATATCAGTTATCACATTTGGCGGTAAGCATGATATGATTCAATTCAATATATTACAGTTAAATACTGCCTGTTGCGGAGAAGTAATATATATGCAAGTATATATTAGGTGTTGCGAACCTAGTAACAAATTAGTTCAGTTGTGACCAGAAGGATAAACCAAAGGCAGCATGAACGGAAAGTATAATCTCATGCACATTCGTTTCGTGCTTACTGGCGACTCATCAGTAGGAGCCGGTATTACGCCCTTTAACCACTATATATTTTGGTCAAGAATGTAGGATAATAGAACGGTACATTCGCCTAGACAAATGTATAAACCTGCAATAGTGAAGCTAACATCATATAGTCTACGACAATGCGACTTCAACGCTAATGCACACTAAATAATATATATAACGGGTCTGTAAAGGATACTAACACTATGGCTATTGTGTTTGTAACCGATACCAACATTATTGTACCGAAAAGGTACATGGTAACAACACGACGGTTTCCGAGTCGGAACATGGTACCAACATGATGGATATCAATTTATGCCCTAGTTCACCGAAATTGATAATTACAACAATTTCTGAACACCTGTTACTCCAGTAAATCCATACAATAGGAAAATAGGACGGTGCTATTATCCCACATTCTTGACCAAAATATATAGTAGTTAAAGCGCGTAATACCGGCTCCTACTGATGAGTCGCCAGTAAGCACGAAACGAGTGTGCACGAGATTATACTGTTCGTTCATGCTGTCTTTGGTTTATCCATCTGGTCACAACTGAACTTATTTGTTACTTGGTCCGCAACACTTAAAACATTCTTGTATATACTTTTATAGTCGCAAAAATGTATGCCCTGCTATACATTATGCGTATGCAGCCACAATTTGGAATTATTTACCAAATACAATTTGTAAAATAAACGTTATTCAATGTATGCCTATCAAATCTATTTAGGACATTATTATATAAAATAATTGTAAAAATATTTTTATATTATTACATTCTTTTATCATGCGAGGATTTTCTGCAAAAAAGCCATTCTTTCTTTTTTATTCTCATATTTCACTATCAAGATTTGAAATTTGAATTTATTCAAATATGCTTAAGAAAGTTAAATCATAATTCTTCATTGTGGCCGCGTGCAAATTTAATCAGTTCACTTACTGTGTTGACGTTATAGAGGGCGTTCTTTAACACGGTGAAATCTTTTCCAATCACCTCGGTTAATTCAAGGCGACCAGGACTAAGTCCGTTTGTTAACCTCATTTGATCATTGGTCAGTTGATTTATAGTTGCTCCGCAGTCATTATTGTTGAACACTGAAACATGACCAGGAAATTTTCCCACCGAAGTCACCTTACCAGGCCCTCCGTCAAAAGCGCCGTCTATGGAAAGTTGCGATGCAGTCTTTAAATCGTCAGCGAAATTTTTGTGTTTCATATTATTCATTGTGTCACATCGCCGAAAATGCAACAATTTGCTCAAAATACCGCTTGAGCCGGCACCATCTTGAGAACAAAAATCGTTTTGCCCAGTATTCTGAGCTTTCTGACGACGTTCAGAATATCTTAAATTTGCATAAAGGTAAAGGCGATTGCTAATTTAAACCATGAACACATGCTTTTTCCAAGGTAAAAATGTGAAAAGTAAGAATTAGCTGAGGTAATTAGCGCGTTCTAATTTGGACTATAATATATATATATATATATATATATATATAATATATATAAATATATATATATATATATATATATATTACGATTTAATCCTCATCAGACTAATCTTTGCCCTGTGCACCAAATAGGCAATGCATTTACAAATGCGTCAGGCGCTTATGATTTCAAGTAATTATTCAATAATTAACGATGTGTTAAAAATCGGATTGGTGCTTATCATTATCCCGCAAGCATTATTTTAAAAATATATAATGACTCTCAAATGCAACACATAATGCGGCAAATGTTAGTGCTTTGTAAAGTATAATATAATATTACTTAATTTGAAAATATTTGTTTACAACATTACAGGGGACTTATATCGAATTAATCTTCGCAACAAACTCGACAACATTATTTCTCGGTTATATTCGGACTCGGAAAAACCTTTCAATTTTTTTGTATTTTGGACCATCTTCCATTATAAATAATATGTACTTAACGACATTTTGGAAATTGGATTGGTGCTTATCATAAGCTCGTACAATTTATTTAAAATATCTAATGACTCAGAAAAGCAACACATAAGGCGGCAAATGTTAGCACTTTGTAAATAATACATAATGTTATTTATTTTTAAAATCTTTGATTTTTAATTTTTGTTAGCTTTTGCAACAAATTCGGTAACATTATTTCTCGGTAATATTCGCATTCGGAAATAACTTTCGATTTTTTATATTTTGGACAATCTTCCATTGTAAATAATTGCAGACTTAACGACAAGTTAGAAAATGGATTGGTGCTTATAATAAGCCCGCAAATTTTATATTAAAAAATATAATGACTCAGAAATGCAACACAAAAGGCGGCGAATGTTAGCGCTTTGTAAAGAATAAGATAATATTACTTACGAGCATGTATTTACCCATTCGTCGAACAACATAACAGAACTACCGCCAGTCGCAACGCACTGACGCGCTTCGGCCTTCCATGATCATCATCAGAGTAAGACGGCAAACGGACAATCGAGGACCATATCGCATTGAATATATGGAAATCGATGTTGGATATGCGGCTCTCACGTTTATCAGTCTCGCATACATTGAACTTGACGGTAAATTTCGGCTGCACAATTTCTATGCAATCACGACCATTAACTGTTTTCAGCTATCGCCACATATAAATATGTAGGCAATACTATTTAACAATAACTGATTGCGCGGGTGGTGATAACAATTCTTTAAATCAAGTTTGCGAGCTTGAAGTAAACACCAATCCCATTGTATTTAACCAGTCGTCGACCAACATAACTAAACAAACAGCTAAAGTTCATAACTGCATAGAAATTGTGCAGCCGACATTTCCAATCACGTGCAATTCATACGAGACTGCTAGAGGTGAGAGCCGCATATCTAAATTTGATTTCCATATATATTCAATGTGGTTTAATCCTTGCTCGTCAGTTTGCCGTCGTACTCTGATGATGATCATGGAAGGTCGAAACGCGTCAGTGCGTTGCAGCTGGCAGTAGTATCGTTATGTTGTTCGACGACTGGTTAAATACAATGGGATTGGTCTTTACTTCAAGCTCGCAAACTTGATTTAAAGAATTTGTTACCACCACCCGCGCAATCAATTATTGTTAAATTGTATTGCCTATATATGTTTATGTGGCGAAAGCTGCAAACAGTTAATGTTCGTGACTGCATAGAAAATGTGCAGCCGACATTTCCAATCATGTGCAATGTATACAAACCTACTAGAGTTGAGAGCTGCATATCTAATTTTGCTTTCCATTTATATGCAATGCGGTTTGATCCTCGATAGTCAGTTTGCCGTCGTACTCTGATGATGATCATGGAAGGTCGAAACACGTCAGTGCTTTGTGACTACTGGTAGTTTTGTTGTGTTGTTCGACGACTGGTTAAATACAATGGGATTGGTGTTTACTTGAAGCTCGCAAACTTTAAAGAATTGTTACCACCACTCGCGCAATCAATTATTGTTTGATAATATTATTTAATTTGAAAATCTTTGTTTATAACATTATAGGAGACTTATATCGAATTAGATTTTGCAACAAATACGACAAAAATGTTTCTCGGAAATATTCATATTCGCAAATAATTTTATATTATTTATATTTTGAACAACCTACCATGGTAACTAATGGTACGGGAAATTTTATTATTAACTTTTATCACTGGCTGTAATCTGTAGGTTTGATTCTATATCATAAACAGTTTTTGCTAAATCAAACTTATTAGCTAGAAGAAACAAATAGAGAACCAACGGCTAAATTAGCCATCTAGTTCCTTTGTGCTTGACATCGGTATACAACTGTTCTTGTACCAAATGTGTCTTAATGTTGCATGCAAGTTCTTTATTTGCAAGGGCCTTTAATCCTGCTAATAATTTCTTTTATGCATGAGCCTTATTTAGCTACTCTGTGGTCATAAAATTGAGTAAAAAGCAGGGCAGCTGAGAGTCAAACCGCCACATAAAGCTTAGCAAGGTAAATACGTAGATTTTATTTTGAAAAATATTTAATTCATTTAGAACACTTTTTATTCTGTACAATTCAAATTATACATATTTTTTTATTTCATCAGAAACACCATTGCGTAACAAAGGCCATCTGGCTCGACTGCTGAAAATTTAAAGTTTAAATTAAAAAAAGGAACAATTATTAGTTCATCATGTTAAAATTTTTACAAACACAATCAATTATTTGTTTAGTTCAAATTTTAGGTCTGAAAGGGTGCGTATAGGCTCCATTTAAAAAAAATGCTCACCAAAATAAATTAGTGTATAACTGGAAATTGTATTTTTATGTGCGGATGCACCTCTCAATTGTTAGAGCAAACAATTCCGAAGCAGACGTGTTCAGGTTAAACCCTGCCCGAGACAAATTCTGGACAGTATGTGATAGTTCCCAAAAAGGACGAAATCGGTCTACCGGATGAATTGTCTTTTCTACACTATAAAAACGTAATTTATACTAAAAAATGTATGTACGTAGTCGGCAAGGTGTTTAAAAGGAAATCGCAACCTTGATTAGAAGTAAAAATAAGCATTATGCTAGTAATTTCAGTGCACGAAAACATTTTTCCTGCTTACATTGATCCAGACAGTGTATTTTTATAGCAATAGCCTCCCAATGTTGGATAATGTTTGCTGATATTACTTTTCGTTGCATTGGTTGGACGCATTATTTAGTTAAAGATGTTTGCATATCACCACTATTCTTTCACCCTGCTGGTGATATATGCTCTGACAAGCGTGAGTTTAATCTTTCGCAGCACCATCCTAAAAGGGATAGACAAATCGATAAAATTTAACTTTAGATTAAGGATAAAACCGATCTACTCGATGAATTTCCTTTCTGTGTGGCAGGGTGGCTCAGTGGTTAGAGCACCAGATACCGAAGCAGACTTGCCCAGGTTCGAGCCCTGTTCGCAGCAAATACTGGCCAATACGTGATGAGTTACCAATAAGGACGAAACCGATCTACTAGATGAACTTTTTTTTCATAATTATACAATTATTAATTTATACTGACAAAATTCAAGTAATTAATGGATCAGGTATTTATATCAAGCTCGCAAACTTCAATATAGTAAACTATAGATTAGTATGTATTAGGTGTTGCGAACCTAGTAACAAATTAGTTCCGTTGTGACCAGAAGGATAAAATAAAGGCAGCATGAACGGTATATACATTCGTTAGGTGCTTACTGGCGACTCATCCGAAAGGAGCCGGTATTACGTTCTCTAACCAGAATATATTTGGGTGAAGGATGTGAGATAATAGGACGGTACAATCTCATAGACGAATTTGTAAACCTTCAGTAGAGAAGCTAACATCATATAAAGTCTACTAAAACGCTAACTCACACTATATAATATATATACCTTTTCTGTAAAGGATACTTACACAATGGCTATTGTGTCAGCGACCGATAGCAACATTACAGTACCGAAAAGGTACATGGTACTAACATGATCGATATAGATATATGCTATAGTTCATCGAAATTGAGAATTACAACTATTTCTGAACGCTTGCTACTCCAGTAAATCCATAAACTCTTACCTTGATCGATATCAGTTATCACATTTCGTGGTAAGCATGAAATCATTCAATTCAATATATAACAGTTAAATACTGTTTGTTGCGAAGAACTAATATATATGCAAGTATGTATTAGGTGTTGCGAACCTAGTAACAAATTATTTCAGTTGTGACCAGAAAGATAAACCAAAGACAGCATGAACGGTAAGTATAATCTCATGCACATTCGTTTCGTGCTTACTGACGACTCATCAGAAAGGAGCCGGTATTACGCCCTTTAACCACTATATATTTGGGTGAAGAAAAAACTTAATAATTTATACACGTTAAATATCCTCTTTGCCTTTATATTTTATGTGCAGATACTCCGGTTATTTATCTGTTGTACAAGACGTCACGACAGGTTTTATTGCAACGTTGGTTTTGTGCTTTTCTATAAATTCTGGCGTATAAGTGTTTGTAATAATAATAATAATAATAATAATAATAATAATAATAATAATAATAATAATAATAATAATAATAATAATAATAATAATAATAATAATAATAATAATAATAATAATAATAATAATAATAATAATAATAATAATAATAATAATAATAATAATAATAATAATAATAATAATAATAATAATAATAATAATAATAATAATAATAATAATAATAATAATAATAATAATAATAAACAAATAATAATATTCCAAGAATACTGTAACGCGATCTGGTCACCAATAAATAAAATGTGTGTTTCTAATATGAGAATCTCCGAGACGAGAACAATTTAAATACATATTTTAGAAAAAATCTTTGCGTTGATTGAAACACACACAAATCAATCTTAGGTCCATATTTATTTTAAACATAAATTGATTGCGCGGGTTGTGATAATAATTATTTAGATCAAGTTTGCGAGCTTGATATAAACGTCAATACCACTGTACTTAACCAGTCGCCATAATATTAATCTGAGCCCTGTGCTTATTCTCTGATTTAAGTTTATTACAGCTATACGATTCGAGTTAGCAAATTGTAGTAATCAGATTATTGACTTCTCTTCACTGGTACCATTTATTTGAATTTTTACCCAAATTTTGAAGCATTTCGGATAGTTCTTAACCATAAATCTGCTAGAATTTATGAATGCAAAATAAATAATCTCATATAAATTGAAACGAAGCGATTATTTTCATAACCAAACAAACTGTCAACGAATAAATCAATAAAAACATAACATGTATCTTGCTTTCGACGGGCCTTTCCTGGATATAATCGTTACTTTTCGGCGTAGTATTTATACAAATGTGCCTAAACCTATATTCAACAATTCTTGAAAAGTAAATCAACCGAACTCCTGTCTTTAATAAGCAGACATTGTATGAGTTATTTAAAATATTCGTATTGTAGAAGGGTAAGTAATCCATGAGAAATCTGAAGTATTGGAAATGTGAACCAGATAAAAATAGCGTACTTGATTTAAAGCAATTAACACGTCATAAAGAATTTTTTTGTCACAGTGATGAGAATAAGATTACGCATAACAGTAATAATTATCAAAAACCGTGTAACTCCTGTCAAAAATAAGCAATTAGCTGTAATCACAGCAGAGTTACCTGTAATTATTATTTTGCAACGTGCCACCAGTGAAACATGATGCCGAACCTCTTCCGATTTCATCTGTCCTTCCGGCATCTGTTTGTCTGCTTAAGAAGCCACAAATTGGAACAGCGCCACATCGCTGTCCGGAACTACCATTGGCCAGACCACTGCGTGATATGGTTGATAAACGCCCTCGACGATACCCTTTTAGCTTTATTATTATGAGTAAGAAGACAATAGCTAGAAGGCAACCGACAACTATTAGACAAACGACTAGGATGAAACTTTGGTCATAAGACAAAATACCACCACGCATCCAGTAAGAAAAATTGAATGGTCGGTTTGCCTCCGCATCATCGGTATGAATTTGTCTGTCACTCGAATGCATTCCACCTCTTACTGAGGACCATCCACCAGAATTTGACGACACAGAAGATGCCGGCAACTGGGATGGTCCAAAATAGTTCTGTTGAGCTGCCAAAGCTGTTGCGTCGAACGATGTTGAGCCTAAATTCATGGCCTTATTTTTGAGACGAAGAAACGATGCTCCAGTAGGTTCTGTAAATGTTTGATGCTCACCCAGAAAACCTGAAGCTCCCAGCACACCTCCACCGAAAGGTGGTGTGCTTTTGTCGACAACAACTGTAATCGTAGCCTGGGATGAACGAGTTGGAGTACCATTGTCACGGGCCTATGCATACACATAGAAATAAATACGAATGTCCGAAATAATCTAAACTAAATCTTTTATCAACGCGCATTTATCTAATAAATAATTCTCAACATAATTGTTTTTTTGAACAATAATATCAATTTATGTCTATTTACCAAACAATGTAACTCTCAATAACCGACATTAAAAAAATCAATGTCAACATTCCTTCTGTAGTCTATTAAACAGATACAAATAAGTCTATATACATAGATAAAATGTTTTATGAATGAATTATAGTCAGGTGTCGATTTAGCAATAAGACTAAAATAGATGAGCTTGATGCCAATAGCTCCAAGAGTGGTGGCTCGGCCAAGTAGAATCAGTCAGATTTCCCATATATTCCAGGGTTTGTTGCTACTTTAGTAATTTGACTAATTGGAGAATTGGCATTAAAATGTGCTGATATACGATATTTCCTAGAATAAAAACTGTGCCATTACTAATAAGTGCAATAATTAATTAAAATATTGTAACAAAATTTCTGTTGATACTAGTCCAATATACATTTGTGAATGAATAAAATTGTCATGTTTCGCATGCCTTACTACTTATGTACTATATATATATATATATATATATATATATATATATATATATATATATATATATATAATCGATAATTAAAATTGTCAGTCTGTTCGATACTTGCTTACACACTCAGTTAGCTCGTTAATTACTTGGTTATTTATTCGTAAATAAAATATTTAGTTTGTCTGCTTCTTTGGCGATAAATTAATAAGGTATTCGATCAGTTAGTTTGTAAATAAATTAATTAGTTAATTAGTCATTTATTTAGTCATTAATCGTTTCATTCGTATGTAAGTTAGTTAGTTTTTGAAAGATTGTTGATTTCGCGACAGAACAGGCTTAAAAACTCACTCCAAATAAATTCTCGACATATCTTGGTAGATAATTACAGAAAACCTCCGATTGTCTAATTCAGAATTATTGCTCCTCATTTTCAATACACTGTAATAACCAGACTGCAGACTAATTAGTTTCAAACAATCATGGATTGCGCGATCGGTGATAACAATTATTTTAATCAAGGTTGAATGCTAGTTAGTTTGTTTTTTATTTTGTTATTATTTGGTTAATTAATTCATTACCTGATCTGTTTTTTAATTTACGCAGTTAGTTTTTCAATAGTTTTCTTTCTTCAACAAAATATTTCGGTTGCCTTCATCGGCAGCCTTCTTCAGTTTGTCCATACTTACCAGTTCATTAGTTTGTTTTGTTAAACTGGTGAGGATGAAAAAACGGAAGAGGGCTGCCGATAAAGGCAACCGAAATATTTTGTTGAAGAAAGGAAACTACTCGAAAACTAACTGCGTTAGTCAAAACGCAGATCAGGTAATTTCAATTAATCCAAATTAGCAAAAATATTTTACTTTTAAGTTAATTCATTAGTTAGATTGTTTGCTATTCATATATTTAATACATATATTTACTTGTTTTTGGGTGGTGAATTATTTGCTTGGATCTTTTGAATGGTTTATCCCATGAGTAAACTAAGTTTTTCATGCTTAGCAAACAAATAATTACTTTTTACTGCTGCGTAGCCTAGTTGAATTTAAAGAAATGTTTGACTCAATTGAAAAATATCACAATGAAGAAAATTTCTAGTTAAATACTTGTTTAAAGGAGAAAAGGATTTAATTTATTTTTATATTTAATAGTATATAGTATGGAAACCTGAATAATAGATAGATAATTGAAGGAAAATTAAATGAGGTGGAACAATTGAATAACGGGAAGAGCAAACGAAACGTAAGCCCAATCTTTCTTCTGAAATTACGACATGTGGACGTCAAAACTGTCTATATAACGTGTTGATGGCAAGACAATGGGAAGAGAAGCTTCAAATTGTAAGTGATCACGTTCTCCTCTTCAATACTTCTTCCACGTTGTATTGTAATTGTACGGGTGTACAAAACGCAAAATTCTCAGATGTCTGAATGAACTTGTCTTTTAGAAAAATACAAAGGCCATTGTAAAAACTAATGTCGCACTTTCTTTGATGATTGTATGGGACGTGCACATTCTTTTGAGTTTGTGCAATGCAGTCTGTCGTTTCTCTGCACTAGAACAACTCAAAATCAAAAACTGTTTTTCCGTCCTAAATTTGCATTGTTTTTCATTTGGTTGGAATAATATGAACGAGAAGAATTATGCAAAACTGGTTAGGCTGGTTTAGTGTAATAAATAGCACTCAGTATTGATGAAATAAATGTACAATTTCAAACACATCTGGGTGCTCAAATAAAGCTTAATTAAAATTTTCTTTAAATCAAGTTTGCGAGCTTCAAGTAAACACCAATCCCATTGCGTTTAACCAGTCATCGAACAACATAACAAAACTACCGTTATGTTTTTCGATGACTGGTTAAATACAATGGGATTGGTGTTTTCTTGAAGCTCGCAAACTTGATTTAAAGAATTGTTACCACCAACCGCGCAATCAATTATTGTTAAATTGTAATTAAAATTTTGTTGAAACTAGGTTTAAAACCTCCAATTATATGACACGGATTCAACGCAGTCGTAGCAGCAGCATTCTAATTAAAATATATCGTAAAAAACGGCTGCTTTTATCTGTCATTTGAAAACATATACAGGTGCTTCAATCGAGGCTACCGAAATCTGACATTATTTAGTGTTCTAGCATGCACAAGCAACGAAAAGAGTGAGGCCGAAGGCGAGGGGTGGCATTACCTTCGTGGTTACGAAGAACTGTTCTCACGATAATACACACGGACGATCCAACACTGACGGATTATGGCAAGAGATTGGTTGATCCGGGAGGACTTCAGTTTCCTCTCATTAGAATTCTTGCTCTACTGGAACCCACTATCAAGATTACTTTGATCGTCGTTAATATCCAACAATCAATAATTGTGCGAGTACTGATATAACTTATAATATTTTGTAAGCAAATTCATTTCAAATTGGAAATCAGAAAAAGTTTGTTGGAAATCTCTACATCTGGCTTCCATCAAAGACCTCGTGGGACCAGCGTGCACAGCTCGCAGTAGATATAACGCTTAGAAGGTTATTGGTTGCTTACGTTGTATAACTCCACAAATTTGATTTGCACAACACGTTGGAATTACATTATAGCTTTGTTTTTTATACTCAGTCTAATAATTTAGTAAGAAAAACGCTACCATTTAAGTTTTAAAATAGGCCAATCTATTTTTGTGAATGCCACAAATAGTGACACATTCCCACATATTCCAAAAAATGTACAGACCAAATTTAATTTAAACGAAAGTTATTAATATTCACTCAAAACTCAATGGCAAATCCCAATAAATGCCGATTGAATTGTACGTTCTTTTCATGCATTTGCAATGATAAATTATTTCTATTTGGTTAAAACCAATCTAAATACAGTGCATCATCAAAAGAAAAACAATGAAACAAATCTTGTGTGAGCAGTACCGTTAGAATGCAGTTAACACAAAACATATTTTCCGACACAACCATTAGAAATCCGATTTTTAAGAAGTCACTTTGTCTTTAAAAAAATATCAAACACACCCATCATAGACAACATTTTTAATTGTTAATTTTCTACCATTCAACTTTTGCAAAATCCTTTTTTTTCTTTTGTTAAATGCATTAACGATATACCTCACTAAATGCTGGATTGCTATTCATTATTCATGTTAGCATGACACGATTTTTTTTTCATAACTTAATCATCCAAACATTTTGAAAACAAAAATTATTACTATTAACGGTTGACAAAATTGCAGTTTTTTTATAACAGGTAGTTTATTGTTTTGTTCAACAGAAACGAAGAATTTTTTCTCCACTATCTGCACTAATTAAAATAAATTCTTTCAAAAACATTATCGATGAGATTTAAACATGATAAAAATGCATTTAAACTATTCGTTCCTCTCTCCTCATACATTGATCCGTACCTTGAACGGTGTTGTTCGTGATTGCGCGGTGCGATCATACATAGCATATCCAATATTTTCTTTCTGGTTGGTCGATTAGCACTCTCAGTTCCGCAGTGATAAGTTTGATCCCCATTTCCGTGTACGCGCTGATGTCGACTTCGTGATGGCTGTGTGCTGATTCGTTCCATCACTCATAAGGCTTCCCCAAAATCGTAATAACCACTGGAAAAGAGGTTCGATATAACCTTGTGATTAGTGTGCTTTTTCTTGTTAGATTTCTGAAGATGGTACTGAAAATGAAGCACCAAAATGTCAAACAGCAAGGGATAGATCGTACTACCTTTCCAGTGGTTAGTACGAATGGCGTGGAAGCATTCGAAATGACGGGAAGAATCAGTATCCAGCCACCACGAGCCCGAACTCAGAGCGTATAAAGATCAATCGGATCCTTGTGGGTATGAGAGTGCTAATCGACAATCCACGCACAAAATCGTGGATACGTTAGATAGTCTATTACCTTCATTTAAAAGTCTATAAACAGTTGCAAGCCAATTACTGTAGGACTGTTTGAAAAAGTAGTCGCGTACTGAAGAAAAATAAGACCAACACCGATGTACTACGTTTTACTTCTTAATAAAAATTGTTCGAGGCGAAGAGTGATACATATAAATATGTAGAAGTGGAAGTAATGTAACAATTCACTAAAAAAATGCTTTGTTCGGTAAACTTTTGAAGCGAAATGCAACTGATGAAGGCCCACGGTAAGTTAGGCCGAAATATCTTATCAATAGAAAACTACTGGAACAATGAAAGCTGCGCTAGTCAAAACGCAGATCAGTTAATTTCAATTAATCCAGGTCCGTAAATAAAAAACGTCCTTCAAGTTATTATATAGTTGATGCTTTTACATATATATATATATATATATATATATATATATATATATATATATATATATATATATATATATATATAATATAAATATAAATATAAATATATATATATAATTGCCGTTTAACCATTAATAATATTTGCAAAATGGCATTTTAAATCTCAGAAGCATGTTGTTACGAATTTCATTCATTCAATGCCATCGTCAGGAAAGTGCCTACATAGATTAGCTTGCAATGAAAATAAAATATATGCAACAGTTTGCTACTGTTTGTTAATGAGAACTAATATATATATATATATATATATACAATTGTATATTAGGTGAAACTTGACAAACCTTGAAATCCACTGCGTTGGTACAATGTACCGACTCGGCAACCATAGTGTCGTTACCATAAAACCATTTGGCGATTATAGTGTTAGTATCAGGAACCGACAGAGCTTTAGTATTATTACCCATTACTGACTAGGTGTATATATACTATACAGTGAATAAGCATATAAATCGCATTGTTGAACCCTTTATAGGAAGTTTGCTCCACTACAGCATGTTTTCACATTAGTCTAGGAGAGTGTACCGTCCAATTGTCCCACACTCCTCACCCAAATATATAGTGGAAATAGGGCGTAATACTGGCTCCTACTGATGAGTCGCCAGTAAGCACGAAACGAATGTGCATGAGATTATACTTTCCGTTCATGCTGTCTTTGGTTTATCCTCCTGGTCATATTTTAACTAATTTGTAACGAGGTGCGCAACACCTAATACACATCTAATATAATTTGAAAGGCTAAATCGTTTTTGGTTTCCATTGTAGAGATGTTCACGTTGAATTTGAATGAGCAAACAATTACTGCAATAGCAATAATTTCTTTAGAACCGTTTTGGCGGCATCCGTAAGTTAGTTTATTCAGTAAAATATATGTTTAATTGGTTGATGGTTATTAGTAAAGATAATTTTGCGGATTTCAATTGAGCACGAGAACCACAATGTAATTAACAAGTCGCTCAAATGAAAAGCTTAACCAAGCGTACATATTAAAATAACACAATTAAAATAAAATAAGTTGTCAGCTGATAATGCACACCGTACTTACAGAATTTATTTAATTGACAGGTAATAACGTTTATATTAATAGCAAAACGGACCAAACTTGTCTTGAATTTGTATTATTGGCACTATTTAAAATTAGTTTTCAATAAACGGACGAAGGGACCGTGATGCGAATTTAATATTTGCTTATTTAAATTTTTTACTATTGACCTGGTAAGAAGGTATTGCACCAGTACTTCAAATCTACTAAAGTAGAACATTCACGCTATTATGTTTTATTTATTCTATTGTTTAAGAAGCGGATTTCCTTTCTGCCATAATATCCGCGGAATTTTTCTGCTACATTCATTGCACCTGCTAAAATTTGTTGAAGTCTTCTACGTTCCAGGTCAGCTACTCTCCAATCAGCCATGTGCTAATGGCCTTATTGTCCCACTTTTTTGTACGTATGCTTTTTGTATTAATGCGTTTTACAGAAGATTGATGAGAAAGATTTAGTGAATTTCGACTGTCACAACTGAATTGAAATAAAGGGATTGTGTTAATAGATAGGTAATGGAGTGTAAACTGATAATAATTATTCTGATTATAACGAAACAAAAAATTAATAGACGATAAAATACGACATATTTTAGTTATGGTGATTAAAATAACACTGAGGTTGGCAAATATGTCCATAATAATTCAAAAGTGTCAGTGATGTTGATAAAAGTTAAGATTTTAGGAAAATAATGATTATAAACTGTTTTTATATTATTTTACTAATACTGAAAATGATAATTGTCATGATAACAATAATATATCTCACAGTCATAATATGTTATATTGATAATTATGACCGCTATATTGATGCATTTGTATGCTAAATTTAAAGATTTTGATAACTATGACTAACTAAATTTAATATTACATAGGAATCTTACTGTCACTCTTAAAAGAGATAATTCTATCATTTGATAATGCAGAGGAAAGAGGAAATTTGGCAATTAAATGACATTTTTAAACGTGTTTAAGGTTTAGAGGGAAAATATGACGATATATCGTCGAAGTTGAAAATAGTGAAATGAATTGCTATTTAATATACCGATATTCATTAGAGTGTTAGAAGAATAAGTTAGCCAATAATGCTTATTTTATTTAATACTATAGTGAAATATTACTCATTTTATACTTAAGAAAGAAAGGTAATTAAATTGAATGTGTATGCTACGATTATGAAATAAGAAATTTATAATAATAATAGTAATAATTATAATAATAATAATAATAATAATGATAATAATAATAATAATATCATTATTATTGAGTATTAGTGCTAGTAGTACTAGAAGTATGCTGAGTAGTAACAGTATTATTAGTATTAATATTATTACTATTATTAGATATATTTCGACAATGAGAAATATTATGAAAAAATATGCGAATAATTTTTAGGATTTGCTAGTACATCAAAATAGTAAAAATCGATGGAAATAACATGATATTGCCAATCGTTCAACGATAGCGCATTCAAATAAAAAAGTTGTGCAGAAAAGAAACTGTATGTCTTGTCAAATTGTAACCGAATCTCATTTTGTTTAAGACTCTATAACCTGACAACTAGAAGCGCATAGAATTATGAACAATTGAATAGTACAAGTTTTTATCAAAGGAATAGTTTGAGAGAGATTGAATTTTATCATTGATCTTTTACGAGTATGAGAGTATTTATAATGAAAATATTCTCTCACTAGGGAAATTTCATATCAATCCTTCTGAAAAAAATTTTGTGTGCAAAATAGCTGATAGAATTTAAAAGAATATTCTTTTCAAAATGTATGAAAATTACTATGTGCGTAAAACATAATACACAATTGGATGAAAAGTTATATGAAATTCCAATTTGCACGTCTGGAATAAATTGCATCTATCGTAAATACTTTTTAAACAATAAGAGCTATCACTAATAAACAAAGTATACTTACACAACATTGTAACTGAACATTTTTTTAAAAATTTGCATCGAATTCTTTGTATAACAAGCCATTCGTGTCTTGCACTCGCCTCTGTAATTAATACTCAGGACTGCAATTTAGTGAAGTCTTGAACGTCTTATACATTTCAACATTGAAGGAGCCATCCAAAAGTTACCAACAACCACCCGATCCTTATTTAGGCTTACAAAGTTAACCTTCGTCCAATTCATATGTTTAAATGGGATATTTTGACACCCATTTCAGGGAAAATTCATCTATCCTCAGATCATCATTCTAAATAAAGAAAAAATATAATTATTCTGACGCGTGTAAAGTTTGAGTTACCATTCAGTCACTGTAATCTCAATTAGGTGGACGGGCGTATGTTTGTATTATTTAAAACTAAATGCATAATAATTATAGAAACACACACACACAAACGACGCATACCTTTCTAAAAAATGGTCATTTGTGGCGCGAACGGTTTTAACAGTTCTTCAAATCAAGATTGAGGTTGTTAAATATGAACAACATTTTCATTATATATTTATACATTTTCCAGTATAAACTAAGCATTGTGTATTGCAAAAGGCAAATTCATCCAGGAGACCAGTTTAGTCATTTTAGGCACTCTTCTAATACTATCCAGATTTTACCGTGATCATGACTCCAACTTGGGCACATCTGCCTGTCTAATTAAACGTCTGCAACTATTACGAGATTGGTATATCATAAGTATGAATGAAGCAGTTAAAATGAAATTTAACACTTATATTGTTTTGTATTTATTTGATTTGATAAGCTGTGAGCTACCGCCAGTCGTTATGTTGTTATGTTGTTCGACGACTGGTTAAACACAATGGGATTGGTGTTTACTTCAAGCTAGCAAACTTGATTTAAATAATTTTTCCCACCATCCACGCAAACAATTATTGTGCAAGCTGTGAACTGATGAAGGTATCCGTAAATTGGCACCAAAATATCTAAATCGAATATATGAACTGGAAATAAATTACTCTTGTGAGCTTGCACAAAGATAGAATCTTTGTGCAAAACTCAGTTCCGTATAATAATTTTCAACATAAATATAGCACCAGAAGTATATGATAATGTCAGCATGAACAAAAAGTCAACTAATAGAGGTTCTTGCTTTATGAATTCATTTCATAGATCGAAGTATTCGAAAGAAGATGTTTGGTAAAAGGCCATTACGCAGGTATTTTCAATTTGTACAAAATTTAAACGATAATTGTTTGCGCGGGTGGTGGTAACAATTCATTAAATCAAGTTTGCGAGCTTGAAGTAAACACCAATCCCATTGTATTTAACCAGTCGTCGAACAACATAACAAAACTACCGCCAGCCGCAACGCACTGACGCGTTTCGACCTTCCATGATCATCATCAGAGTACGACGGCAAACTGACTATCGAGGATCAAACCGCATTGAATATATATGGAAATCAAATTTAGATATGCGGCTCTCAGCTCTAGCAGTCTTGCGTACATTGAACTTGACTGGAAATGACGGCTGTACAATTTCTATGCAGTCACGAACATTAATTGTTTGCAGCTTTCGCCACATATACATATATAGGCAATACAATTTAAACAATAATTGATTGCGCGGATGGTGGTAACAATTCTTTAAATCAATTTTGCGAGCTTGAAGTAAACACCGGTGGTTTTGTTATGTTTTTCGAGGACTGGTTAAATACAATGGGATTGGTGTTTACTTCAAGCTCGTAAACTTTCAATTTAAATGATTGTACCACCGCACACTGTCGAATATTGACCAAATTATTATTAACGCATATATGTATATGTGGCGAGCTAAAGCAATGTCCGTGACGCATGAAACGTGCGGCCGACATTCCAGTCAAGCATGTTATGCAAGACATACAGAGTTGAGGCCGCTATCTGGGCGATTTCCGCTATGAAACCAATGCGGACTGTCCTCGATAGTCTGCCGTCATTCTCTGATGATAATGGTCGGCGTAGCGATTAGGTAATTTGTTATGTTGTTCGACGACTGGTTAAATACAATGGGATTGGTGTTTACTTCAAGCTCGCAAACTTGATTTACAGAATTGTACAAAATTTGTTTAACACAGAAAAATCAATTTGGTTTATCGAACTTGAAATTCGTGATAAATAGATTTAATTTCAGTTCAATAACAGTTGATGGGAGACATTGGAAATTTCTCTGCGCTATTTATTCTTATTTTAATTTATTGCCAAAGGCGAAATTAAAAACATATAACAAACGTTCTTTTAGAAATCGAATAGTTCTCTTCCATAGGGCAGGTTACAAAATATATTTCACAACTATATAGTTTTATAAGTTCCCACCAAAAACTAGTTAAAGGCTGGTATGTATAAGGTGTTGCGAACCTAGTAACAAATTAGTTCAGTTGTGACCAGAAGGATAAACCAAAGGCAGCATGAACGGAAAGTATAATCTCATGCACATTCGTTTCGTGCTTGCTGGCGACTCATCAGTAGGAGCCGGTATTACGCCCTTTAACCACTATATATTTGGTAGAAGAATGTGGAATAATAGGACTGGTAAAATCTCCTAGACGAATGTGTTAACCTGCAATAGTGAAGCTAACATGATATTGTCTTCCACAATGCGACTTCAACGCTAACTCACACTATATAATATATATACCGAGGCTGTAAAGGATACTAACATTATGGCTATTGTGTTAGTAACCGATACCAACATTATTGCACCGAAAAGGTGCATGGTTTTCGAATCAGAACATGGTACCAACATGATGAATAACAATTTATGATATAGTTCACCGAAATTGAGAATTACAACAATTTCTGGACACCTGTTACTCCAATAAATCCATACATTCTGGCTTTGATCGATATCAGTTATCACATTTCGCGGTAACCATGACATCATTCAACACTGAGGCCCCGTGCTACACCATAGTGCTGTTTGAATACATTATATTATAGGATTGTACCGTCCAATAGTCCTACATTTGTTGACCAAATATAAACGCTGGTTATAGGGCGTGGTACTATATATATATATATATATATATATATATATATATATATATATATATATATATATGTATAAATTAATTGATCAGACATTAAATAATTATTATATGTTAAATTGATTGTTTTCAAGATTACCGCGAAGTTTAATAACTCATACCGATCAATGGCATGGTATATGGGCTTTCTGGGTTAACAAGTATTCAGAGGTAGTGACAAATCTCAGTTTTCGTGAATGCTCGCCTAACTCGAAGTTCATTGATTTGGTACCATGTAGCGACTGGGCAACCATAGTGTTGGTAACGTTTACAAACACAGTATGTGTTATATATATATATATATTTATATTCATGTATATATTTATGTATATAAAACACACACACAAATATATATATATATATATATACATATATATATATATATATATGATAAGACTCTGAAGTCTCATTGTCGATGGCTTTATGAAGTTAGCTACAATACCGCTTCAAAACACGTTCGTATAGCAGATTGTACCCTCCATTTGTCCAACATTTATTGACCAAATGTTTATAGGGTATAGGGCGTCGTACTAGCTCCTACTGATGAGGTTCCATTAAACTCGAATCGCATTAGTTAACGAGATAAAAACATTCGTTCATATTGACTTTGGTTTACTCTTCAAATCGTAGTTGGATCAATTAGTTTCAAGAAAAGCAATACCAAATAGCAATTTTCGAGTAATAGTTTCTTTTTTTCGCGAAATTTGATCTTCATCAAATTGAAATTTGTAAATTATTGCAGGAAACGTGATCACTTTAATCATAAATAAACAAAGGAAAATTAAATAAGAAATAATTTGCAGCTTTGTCTATTCTGAAAGAAAAGAAATTTGTTTTTCAATTGACAAGAATAACTCTACGGAATTTAGAATTAGCTTTGTTCATATGTACGTGCTAATTAATCATTAATTTGACACAAAAGATAAGTATGATAGGATGAATTTTATACATACATTTCGTGGTGCTTTTAAGCATATATATATTGTCAGCGCAACCTAAACTATGCATAAGATTCCAAAGGCAATTAATCACTTAGACCGTCACTTAGACTCGTCAAGTACTTGCCAGAATCTGCCACGACCGGAGGTCGCTACGGGACAGTTTTTTTATTCTACATCTGGCATTAAGCCGTTGCGCCATTTCCGCCTCAGTCTACACGTAATTATAAGCCATATAACATACGTTTTGTTTGGTCATTACTTCAGGCGGAGCCTATACTATATACCTTTCGATATAAAGTTCTTCCTAGTCAAACAAAATCTGTCATGATAGAATTTACACAGTGATATGAGGGAAAATTAGACTGATTTGAAGTTTTGACAGGACTTTTATATATATATATATATATATATATATATATATATATATATATATATATATATATATATATATAATAGTATATATATATATATGGATGAACGAAAAATATATATATAAAGTACAAATTAAACGTAGCATTATGTAGCCAGGTAAATTCACTAGGTAGACCAGAGAATATTTCCAACTTCCTTTAATTATTAGAATGCTGCATGGCATAGTGAAAGTGAAGCGTTTTATTCATGAAAATTTGTAAAATATAGTGACTGTTCATGCCTTTCAATAAACCAGTTCTTAAATTTAATTCCTCTAATTATGATAAATATCATGAACAACGAATAATGCCTTGTTATATATTAGTAATTTTAAATGCCCATCCAATGGTAGATAAGATTATAGTTTATGAAAAAGACTTGTGCTTTCAAACATGGCAAGCCTATAAAATGAGCTATTATAGTCCCAAGCATGCAGCCCAATTGCCGAATAATTTCAAATCTGTTGAAGAAAGAAGATATAATAGTTTTAAACAGAAACAACAGCTGGGCTCAATCAGTTCGATTGGTAAGTCGGTGTACTGATAAAAGTATAAACACATATATGACTGTTCAAGTGATTTTGACCTGTAGACTCTATAAATAAACAATTAATTCAAATAGATATTACAATCGATAAAACTTTCTGAACACTTCGCTAAGGCATTCTACTAATTGTGTATGTTTCAAAATTGTCGAGATGCACTATTTTTTGGAATAAACATTGCGATTAAACGATAAATAATTGTAGTAATGAGAAGTAAATAGAAAGTTAATTGATTGGAAATCGTAATAAAACAGGTAGACGACCATTAAGTAAACTGTGAACAACAAGATAACTGGAGCAATATAAGACAGACAAACACGAAATAATCTTATAGACAGGTAACAGACACACATAATTAAAAGCGAAATTGTATTTACATTTTAATTCACTTTAACAGTACTTGATTAGGAATTATGTTTGTCCGTTTATCAATAGGAAGCTAGTACGCACGACATGAATTTCTATATTTAGTCAACAATTATTTCATAATGAGCTTTTAATCTTAAACTTTATAACACTTTATTGGGTTTTCCACGTCCAAATCAGTTATTTATAGTCAGAATAAATTATATATTATGGCAGTTAGCTAAGGCAATTCATCAAGTGGATGGCTTTCTTTCTTATTGGGAATTCATCAAGAACTGTCCGGACTTTATCGCGGTAGGGCGTCGAATCCTAGCACGTTTGATTCGGAATTTGGGACTCTGTTAACTGCGCCACTCGTGTCGCATACTACACAAACTGTAACGCCATATACCAACTTATATTTCTGGTTTGTCTTTCCTTCATTTGGATCCAAATTGGAATTTCTTAAGAGCTGATGTTCTAACTAGCCACACCCGATCTCTTATTATACAACAGACACCATAACAAGTTAGGAAATTATATTGATTTTAAGATTAATGACACGATTTATATAATATTTTTTGTCAATATCAATTATAAATTCATCAGCTGTTTGTCTGAAAATGACGTTGGAACAAGATTTTCCACTATTTTTTCCGAATTTTCGGGACTTCATTTCCAGTCCCATCTTCAGGGTTGACAGCTTACGCACGGGAAAAGTACTTGTGGCAAATGTGGTACCCTCATTCAAGACAGCTTTAATTATATATATTATAATTATTAAATATTTTTCTATTGTTTGCCCTAATATCAGGTCTTCATACCTATTCTCTTATGCTCATATATGTACACAAAATTATCCACATCAATCCCCGCGCGCACACAACAACCTATACATACTTAATGTTTACTCTAATCTAAAGTGACATTTATAGAATAGTTATAAGCAAATCATATGGATTGACATACGTGCCTATCTGTGATGTCTAGCATTTTAAAATTATATTTTCTCGATGCATGCTAGGATCAAAAAATTTTTTAAAATTTTTAATCAATGTGCAGTTATCCACAAATTCCCGGTTTATATAATCTCATCCTGTGTGCAATAGATAATAGAGAGAGAGGTTAATCAAACTGTTGAAATAATATAGTATTATTATTTCGTTTGGACAAGACCGAATACGGAGCCTATATTAACGATTCGTATCTCAACCAAATGCACATTAATACTCATATTCTGTATAATTTATTTTTCCTTTAGAATATCTGTGTCAAACTATAACTTCGTATCTATGTATATATATATATATATATAATATACATATATAAATATATATATGTATATATATACCAATATATATATTATACAATGTACAAGCAATGCTATTTTATTTATTTAAATTTTATTATTTAATTATTTATATTTATTTATACCCATATCTTATATAAATATCCATTTATATATATGTCCACACGCTATATCTTATGAATATATGGATAAGCATGTAAGCTTCCATGTGGGTTCTTCCCACATCTTTTATAAATATATATATATGTATATATATATATATCCATCATATATATATATATATATATACATGTATATACCAAATATAATATAGACTATCACACAATCAATACTGTGAGTCCCTCAACGGATAAATAATATCAGTCAAAACGCATTTGTTATTATTTAAATATCTATTTTTATGCCTATGTATATATATATATATATATATATATATATATATATATATAATTATATGTATCTATAAGCAAAACAATGGGCCTTTGATATTCAAGTATCTAAAAGTTATCCTGAGTGTATAGTATATTTGTTTTAATATATTATTATTTAGACTCACATTAATATGAATATATAAATATACATACATGTACACATCTAAAAACAATATAAATTAATATATATAAAGAAATATATGTATATATGTATATCTCAATCCACATATAAGCAACCATGTGGTTTCCCCTTTAATCTTATATAAGAATCTAAATATTCTTCCACGTATATGTTGCGCATATCTAAACAAGCAATTAAGCAGCTATGTTAGTCCACCCAACGTCTTATATGAATTTTAAGAATCATTCATATATATGTTTTCTATAATATGTATATACATATATATATATATATATATAATAATATATATATATATATATATATATATAAATCTATTAGGCATATTTAGATAAGCATATAAGTGACCATGTGAGTTTCTCTTACATCTTATATAAATCGAAAATAATAATCATAAATATATATTTAATCAACGTATCTAATTAAAAATATAAGCAACCACGTGTTGTCCTCCAGATATTAATTAGATATTTACATTTTCACCCATCAATAAATTTATATCAATGCATATATATATATATATATATATATATATATATATATATATATATATATATATATATCAACATCTAAGTAACTATCAAAATTCCCCCCAATGCAGACGATTCACCACAATTATAACCAAATTACCTCCTTCTAGCTCCTTCTTAATTGTCTCGTTTACAATCTCCAATCTATAGTTGCGTTCTCTTAGTCGGATTTATTATTAACTCTGATTTCTCCAATCTACGTTTCCTTCCATTCGAGTCGGCTTCATTAAATATGGGGCCTAATGATTTTTCTACAGATGTCACATCCATGACGTCTTTTTCCTGATTTTATTTCAATTGATTCCCTAATCAATCTGGTTGATCTTTTCTAGAAATCAAGTTTTCGAGCTTGAAGTTAACACCAATCCCATTGTATTTAAACAGTCGTCGAACAACATAGCATGTAGTTCTATGTTCCCATCTACGTACCTTCATTGGACGCATGGTTACACCTAAATCCCTGAGTTTTCAATCTTTACAAGCTATCTCAAGTGTTGAGCGGTTCTATCTTTTCTTTCTGATTCGGTAGTTTATTGCCAATTGTAACTGACTGTCTGTTGTATTTCGTTGCTAACGTCCTAATTTTTATACTTAATCAAGAATCTGATCGAACCAGAGTTCCGTGATTATCTTCATTTTGCTTTTCTAAAGCCCTTACCTGTTTTTAATGGTTTATTTATACACTATGTCGCCACAGCGTCTCGTTTAAGATTTTATCAGTAATTTTTCCGGATAACCATTTATCCTGAATATTTCTTTCAATTTCATCAGTTCTTTGTCCCTATATTTTAAATCCTTTATTTTAAGACTTCTTATTATCATGGATATTAGAATGCTTATTTTCTTCCCAAAGAGGTAATTAGAGCAGTAATTCAGAAGGGATATCAGAATAAGTATCTTATCTTTAAATAACTTTTTCTAATGTCTCACCCATTTATTATAATTTTGCATCTAGAAATGTTAATTCTTCCTTTCTTTCTTTTTCAATGTAAATTTTACCTCTCTCAGTTGATTACCTAAATACAGAAATATCTCGAACTCATTATCCCCATGATTTCATATTAAGAAGATGTCATCGAAAAATCTTAATTATAAGTTTGGTTTGAGAGAAGATCTGAATACGAGACTTTTATCTAAATAATGCATGTAAATATTAACGACTAAGAACAATAATGGTTGTCCCATAAAACACCTTTAACTTATAGGTAAAATTCATTTTTAAATATAAAGTATGTAGAGGACATACAAATTTTAAACATTTCCATAATAAACCTTAACATGATTTTATTACCTTCTAGTATTTCAGGGTATTCGGTTAAACAACGTTGGACACACTCTAATGCAACCTGTACTGGAATGTTAGTATACATAGATACCACATCCAGGCTTACCAGTTTATTTTTATCTAATAATTTATATTTACTAATAATGTCAGTGAAGTGATAAGTATTCTTTAATGTATAATCTATAAAATAGGTGTATTTTCTTATTCTCTGGCATAGAATTTTGGACATTTTAAAAATTGAAGAATTCAGAACATTCACAATTAACCTGTGTGGATTATCTTGGTTATGAATCTTTACTAAACCATACAATCAGAGAGAGAGTGTGTCTCTTTGTATTAATGATTTCCCAAGCACCGAATCTACTTCCCCTAACCCAATCATTTGGTTAATTAAAGTTCTAACCTTACCTTGTAACTTATCAGTTGGGTCCCTATTTATTTTATGACAAAATATTTTATTATTAAATTGCACATGCATATTATCAGTATAATACTTTTGATTAATTAGCACTGTTACTCCAACTTCATCTGCTATAAGGTATATTATTTTATGAGATAACAAATTCCATCTCAATATTTTCAATTCATAATTCGACTTATATTTATTATATCTATGTTCTAACACCATTTTGGCAACATCCAATTCAAATTTAGTTTTATCTTTTTCTGGGAGGAATTGCGTTATTTTAGCTGTCTTGTTAATAATTTCATTCTTAGGTATGTATGCTATAGGAACTGCCGTGTTCAGTCCCAGGTCAAATACTCTCTTTTAATTATCATTGAGATCCATAGAGGATAAATTTATTACCCGTTTAGACACAGCAGGATCGTTTGGAATGTTTCTCGGAAGCCTATAGATTCCCAGGTTCGCTGGTTTCTTCTCATGACTTTCTAACCTTTTGAGTTTCTTTATTCCTAGCCTTACCAGTAAACTCTTCTACGTATTTAATGTCCATTTAATGTAATATCAAGTGCAATTTTGATCTTATCTTAGCTTTTTCTCTAATTAGGCTATATTTTCTTTCTTCTTGATTTGTTACCGATAATTTCATTAGATGTATAGAAAGTTCCTTTTTCAGAACATTTCCCACCCTATATAGTTGAAATGGTTGTCTGAATCTACAGCATTTAGGTATAAAATAAAATTTTAAACATAATTTCAAGAATGAGGTATTTTCCACTTACCTTACAATTTGTATTTCTTACAAACTTATGTGTCAGGTTAGCCTATTCTTCAGGTGTAGCCTAATTGGAATCTATTAATAGCTGAAGATATAATTATACTAAGAAAATCCTTCCATTAGGCATAAAACCAATGTAGCTTAACTATATGGAATGTTGTCCATTGTATAATGATAGATCAGGTGTTGCCAATAAGAACTTTTGGTCTTATGAGATTCTAAATTGATTTCACCTGAAAAAAAGGCTAACAAGCAGCCTGAATACGTATATGTATTCAAATTCTGTGTAATATGAGGCACGGGTGGTGCAGTGGATAGAGATTCGAACTCCATAGTAGATGTGCCACGATTCGATACCCGACCATTTCAAATTAGGAACAGTTTTTTGAAGATTTCCCAATAAGGTCGAAACCGATCTACTGGACGGATTTTCTTTGCTACCTATTAAAATTTTTAATTTATACTTACAAAATAGTTATTATCAAAATCCTGACACCAGACTTCTATCAGCATATATATATATATATATATATATATATATATATATATATATATATATATATATATATACATACATATATATATAATATAGAATATATATATATATATATGTATATAATTATAATTTCAAAATATGTACTAAACACTGAATAATATTTAGAGTTAACAGTTCTACATGACCTAATTCATCTTTATCACGCCCCCGTATTTTTTAGGTAATTATGCTGCGCTCGGGTTAAAACATGGAAAAAATTGGCTCATAATGCCCTTACTCTTGCATTGCGAATTTCATTATTATACCAACTTTTGCATTTCGGTCAGTTATATTTTTGGTATATCCTCGTAGGTGTCGCATAATATCTAAAGTTCTAACTTTATGCTTCTATTTTGAGTAATCTGTCGTCGAAAACAAAATTTTAGAACCACGAGATATGTATACTAAAGTCTAATCCAAAGAAAAGAAAGTAGGTAGATATGCATGAATTGATATTATGATAACGATAAATGCACAATGATAATAGTTTTACAAATGGACTAGGTTAAACTCGATAGATAAAATAAGAATTATGCAATAATATCTTAATATAAATAGATAAACGGATAAATGTGTAGATGGTTAGTCAATTTGCTTAATACATACAAATATGACATCATTAATTTGATAGAGGCATTTAGAAATATAGAGGGAAAGAATATATTAATATGAATGTATTACTCGCTGAGAAAATTAATAAGGTAGATGGAATGTTATTTTTATATATATATATATATATATATATATATATATATATATATATATATTAATAGGAAAATATATTGTTGTATTTAAATAAACGAACATTTGTTGCGCGAGCAGTGATAACAATTACTATAATGAAGTTTGCGATCTTGATATAAACACCTGACCTATTAAGTACATACAATTCATAGTTTGTACTGACAAATGTATGTACTTCATGGGTCAGATGTTCATACATATTTTTAATGGTTGGAAATTGTTTCAGTATGTAGGTTGTTTGATAAATTGCATGAGAGATAAGTGGTCAAATTTGAAATATGATAGAAAGACGGATATACAGTAATATTTAAAATTATATTTATGCTAAGCCACATACTAACAAATCAACTACAAGACAAGACAATGCACGGGTGGGTAAGGAAACAAAGAGAAAAGTAGATGAACATTTAGATAAAAAGAATGATAAATAGATGAACAGAAAATAAGATGGATAAAAAGATAAATAGACATACATCTATACAAGTTAATAGATTTATAGCTAGACAGTTAAATTGATGAATTGAAAGATTTTTTGATAGATAGGAGTACCAAATTATTTATAGGTAGATATAATGGCTGATATAAAGACGGATTTATAGTTAGAAAAATAATTCTAGAGATATAAATATCAAAGTAAATATAGTTAAATAAACAGATAGACATTCCGACAGAAAAATAGATGGATGGACTGATAGAAAGATAGACTAATATGGATCGATTTATAAAAATATAGAGGGATCGAACGATAGATAGATAAACCGGTAGATAGATAGATAGAAATATAAATAGATATAATGATATTTAAATAAATAGATAAATAGATATATTAAAAAAGAGATATATGCACTGATAGATAGATAAATAAGTGGATTATTGCTAGATTGTCTGTTTGGTTGATTGATTGATTGACTGACTGACTGATTGCCTGATTGAATGATTTATTGATTAAATTAATGATTGAATATTTGACTGATTGATCGATGGGTTGATTTATTGATTGCTTGATTGATTGATTAATTGATGGTAAGATGGTTACATATTTCATAACCGTGGAATATCCACATGTATTTATATGTGGAATTGCGGCTGATTGCTTAACTGAGATGAACTGTAATACAGGAGGATTTTAGGTTTTAGCAATTTCGTAAGATTATTCTTCTAATAAGCATTACCACTCGGTTTTAAATCAAATGCATTGATCGATGTTTTGATCTTCGTAATAAATAGGCCAGCTAGTTAGTTGATGGACATTAGTATCCAGTATTTCGGTTATTTGATCAGGCTGCACTCTATCTGAAGACATATTTCTGTTTTCTTTAGAAAATTTTACATGGTAAAAATTATGCTATTTGAAAGGCAGATGCTTGAAGTCAGAAGTGTACATATATTTTATTAAAAAATAATGTATATTAAAGTTCTAATGTTCTTTAATGTAAATAAAAATATAACATAATAGCTGCTGATGCATTAGAAAGTGTATAGCGCAGTGGGTGGGATAGAGAATGTCAATCAATAAACCAATTAATCAATTATACCGGCAATTCATCAGTATTTAGAACCCGATGCGTCACTACAGCATAAGCACCAAATTAATAATCTACCTTATAATTAAACGAACATTGGTCGCGCGGGCGGTGATTTATTAGTTAAATCACGGTTGCGACCTTGATTTAGACACCACTCCCATGAAACACGTACATTTGCCATTGCGTGCGATTGGCGGTAGTTTTGTTAGGTTGTTCGACGACTGGTGTTTACTTCAAGCTCGTAAACTTGAATGAAAGAATTGTTACCACCACCCGCGTAATCAATTATCTCTTGGGGATAAAATTTTATTATATAATTTTCCTTCGCTAAGATTAATTGTCTCTTTCAGCTGAATAGCATTCACTAATTAGAGAATCCTTTTTTTAGATACATTCGAACAAGTTTTCAATTAGCCTCCCTTCCCTTCGCTTATAACGTGCTTGCTCATATTTCATCAATAATTATTCCTCATAAAAACTTAAATTGAAATGTTAAACCAAATTGGAGGCTTCAAATGAAATAGGAAGTATTCATTCCCATATTATGGAACTAAAACCACCTAAACGTGGCTTTTCAATTATCTAGAATTGGTCTGCCGTCAAATGGGAAATGTCTACAACTATCTGTCATAGAAAAGAACACACTCATGTAAAATGTATGCGAGACTAACAGATGTGAGAGCCACATATCTAATTTTGCTTTCCATATATATGCAATGCAGTTTGATCCTGATTATGGAAGGTCGAAACGCTTGAGTGTGTAAGACTGGCGGTACTTTGTTATGTTGTTCGACGAGTGTTCAAATGCATTGGGATTGGTCTTATCTTAATGCTCGCAAACTTGATTTAAAGGTCATTTCATGTATTTCAATACAGTAGACAATATCTGTCTTTTATTGCAATAAGTTTGCGAGTTTGATATAAACACAAATCCCTTTAAGTATACATTTGCCAGTATGAACTTAGCATTTTATAATGTAGAAAAGGCCATTCATCCTGAAGATCGGTTACGTGATTATTGGGAACACTTCACGGTAAAATCTGGACAGTACGTAAAGAGTTCCTAATAAAGACGAAACCGGTCTATTGGATGAATTGCCTATTTAATTCTACACAATACTTAGTTTATTCTGACAAAAGTCTGTACATAATCGGTCAGGTGTTTATATAAAGATCGCAACATTGATTACAATAATTGTTATCACCACCCGCACAACCAATGTTCGTTTAATTACATAAATGTTCGTTTCAATACCACTTCCCAATGTGGTGTGGTGTCTGTTCAGTAATGACAGATTTGGGATGGTTAGTTGGAATTTCAGGTCGAAAGAATTTCCCTATAGCCTTCAACTAAAGGAATGGCTACCAAAGAAACATAATTTAGTATATAACTGAAAATTGGGTGAGGTGTGCAGCAAGTTGTCGCAATGGATAGAGCACTATTTTTGGAAGCAGACGTGCTCAGGTTCGAGCACTATCCGTGGCAAATTCTGACCAGTACGTGGTAAGTTCCCAATAACTACGAGACCGAACTTCTGGATTAATTGCCTTTTCAACACTAAAAAGCTGTTAGTTTATACTGACAAATGTATGCATAAATAATGAGATCGGTGTTTATTTCAAGATTACGTATCTTTATTTAAATAAAATAATAAGGAAATTATATCGTTCAATCTGCTGACATTGCTTAGAAAAATAGTAAATTTCTTACTGTTTGATGCAGAGTACTAATATATGCAATTATGTATTAGGTGTTGTGCATCTAGTAACAAATTAGTCCAATTATATCCAGAGGGATAAACCTTAGGCAGCACGAACAAAAAGTATAATCTCGTGCACATTCGTTTCGTGCTTATTTGCAACTCATCAATAGGAGCCGGTATTACGCCTTTTACCCACTATATATTTGGGTGAGGAATGTTGGAAAATAGAATTTTACAATCTCCTAGACAAATGAGTAAACCTGCAGATGTGAAGCTAACATCATACAAAGTCCCGACAATTCGACTTCGACGGTAACTCACTTTATAAAATATATACATATATATATATATATATATATATATATATATATATATATATATATACATATATATATATATATATATATATATATATATATATATATACCGAGTCTGTAAGGATACTAACACTATGGCTACTGTGTACACGGTACTAACACTATGGTTGCCGAGTCGGTATATGGTACCAACACGATGGATTTCTATGTATGCTATAGTTCACCGAAATTAAGAAATACTACCATTTATGAACACCAGTTACTCCAGTAAGTCCATAAACTCTGGCCTTGATCGATATCAATTATCACATTTCCTCGCGGTAATTATGACCCTATTCAATTAAATATATAACAAAGTTAGATACAGTTTACGTGAGACCCAATATATATGCTATTGGAAGTTGCATCGCACCCCTCCTGGCAGATGTATACATGTATCACCTGGAAAAAACGAGCCTAAAAGGTATAATTGACCGGTGCTAACTCTACAAAAGGTATGTAAATGATATCCTGTTGTTCATCTCCGAAGCAGCAGGTTTACACATTCGTCTAGGAGATTGTATCGTCCTATTTTCCCACATTCCTCACCCAAATATATAGTGGGTAAAGGGCGTAAAACCGGCTCCTACTGATGAGTTACCAGTAAGCACGAAACGAATGTGCACGAGATTCTACTTTCCGTTCATGCTGTCTTTGGTTTATCCTTGTGGTCATAATTGACCTAATTTGTTACTTAGTGCGCAAAACCTAATGCATAACAGTAAATTTGTTTCTTTAAATCAAGTTTGCGAGCTTGAAGTAAACACCAATCCCATTGCTGCTTGTTTAAAGCAGCAAATGGAGTCGATCCAGACATCAAATTCATTCTCGATGTAGAGAAAGACGACAGTTTTCCCTTCCATGACATCAAACTCACTCCAGAAGCAAACGGAGATTTGGCACTGGCCATACATAGAAAATCCACTTTCACCGGAAATACATTCACTAAAACAGTATTGTGCCAAAATCCCACAAAAGAAACTTAGTAAACAACCTAGCAAACAGAATCAGGAAGATCGGCTCTGAACACAAGATTAAGGAAGAACTGGGCTACCTCAGGAAAATT
Organism: Eudiplozoon nipponicum; assembly: GCA_029291075.1. NCBI lineage: Eukaryota > Metazoa > Platyhelminthes > Monogenea > Mazocraeidea > Diplozoidae > Eudiplozoon > Eudiplozoon nipponicum. The sequence goes on along the minus strand of JAQBSW010003386.1, from coordinate 1,260 downwards.
TTGCTAATGAACAACTATCCAGAGCGTTTCATTGATGTCAAAATCAGACCACGGCAGATTCGTACTAGAGAGGATACCGTCAAGTAGGTTTTCCTAAACTTACCATTTAGAGGCGTCGTACCTACCTCAATAATTGCACAATATATTTGGAAATCAAATTTAGATATGCGGCTCTCACCTCTAGCAGTCTCGCATACATTGAACTTGACTGGAAATGTATGCGAGACTGCTAGAGGTGAAAGCCGCATATCTAAATTTGATTTCCATATATATTCAATGCGGTTTGATCCTCGATAGTCAGTTTGCCGTCGTACTCTGATGATGATCATGGAAGGTGGAAACGCGTCAGTGCGTTGCGGCTGGCGGTAGTTTTGTTATGTTGTTCGACGACTGGTTAAATACAATGGGATTGGTGTTTACTTCAAGCTCGCAAACTTGATTTAAAGAATTGTTACCACCACCCGTGCAAACAATTATTGTTAAATTGTATTGCCTATATATGTATATCTGGCGAAAGCTACAAACAGTTAATGTTCGTGACTGCATTGAAATTGTACAGCCGACATTTCCAGTCAAGTTCAATGTATGCGAGACTGCTAGAGGTGAGAGCCGCATATCTAAATTTGATTTCCATATATATTCAATGCGGTTTGATCCTCGATAGTCAGTTCACCGTCGTACTCTGATGATGATCATGGAAGGTCGAACGCGCAGTGCGTGCGCTGGCGGTAGTATTGTTATTTGTTCGACGACTGGTTAAATACAATGGGATTGGTGTTGTACTTCAAGCTCGCAAACTTGATTTAAAAAGAATTTTTACTCACCACCCGCGCAATTATTGTTAAATTGTATTGCCTATATATATATATATATATATATATATATATATATATATATATATATATATATATATATTTATATGTGGCGAAAGCTGCAAACAGTTAATGTTCGTGACCGTATAGAAATTTTGCAGCCAACATTTCCAGTCAAGTTCAATGTATGCGAGACGGCTAGAAGTAAGAGTCGCATATCTAAATTTGATTTCCATATATATTCAATGCGGTTTGATCCTCGATAGTCAGTTTGTCGTCGTACTATGATGATGATCATGGAAGGTCGAAACGCGTCAGTGCGTTGCAGCTGGCGGTAGTTTCCCTATGTCGTTCGATGACTGGTTAAATACAATGGGATTGGTGTTTACTTCTAGCACGCATACTTGATTTAAAGAATTGTTACCACGACCCGCGAAATCAATTATTG